>JAJONZ010001589.1:0-77045 GCA_029582445.1 Solanum paucissectum | reverse complement strand
TTAAGCCAAAACTCACACTTAGAGAACTTGGCATACAACTCCTTATCTTTCAAAGCCTGAAGAACTATTCTGAGATGACTAGCATGATCTTCTTCATTCCTTGAATAGATTATTTTTCATAAATGAAGACGATAACAAACATATCTAAATAAGGTTTGAAGACTCTATTCATCAAGTCCATGAAAGCTGCCGGTGCATTGGGCAAACCAAAAGACATGACCAAAAACTCATAATGACCGTATCTGGTTCTGAAAGCTGTCTTTGGAATATCATATTCCCTTACTCTTAACTGATGATAGCCTGATCTGAGGTCAATTTTCGAAAAGCAGGTGGCACCCTGAAGCTGATCTAAAAGATCATCAATTCTCAGAAGAGGGTACTTATTCTTGATGGTAACCTTATTCAACTGACGGTAGTCTATACACATTCTAAGGGAACCATCTTTCTTTCTCACAAACAAGACCGGAGCGCCCCAAGGTGAGCCACTTGGTCGAATGAAACCCTTATCTAGGAGATCTTTCAATTGCTCTTTCAACTATTTCAACTCTGCTGGTGCCATTCTATATGGCGGAATAGAGATAGGACGAGTATTTGGAATGAGATCTATGCCGAACTCTATTTCTCTCTCAGGAGGAATTTGCAGGTAGATCATCAGGAAAAACTTCTGGAAACTCTCTTACTATAGGAATTGACTGAAAAGGAGGTATCTCAACACTAGAGTCATGAACTCGGACTAAATGATAGATACAACCCTTCAAAACTAACTTTCTCGCCTTAAGGTACGAAATGAAATGACCCTTAGACACTGCGGAACTACTACTCCACTCTAGGACTGGTTCACTCGAAAACTGAAACTTGACCACTCTAGTTCTACAATCTTTCGATGCATAACAAGCATGAAGCCAATCCATACCTAGAATGACATCGAAATCTACCATGTCTAACTCAACCAAATCAGCCATGGTGCTCTTGTGATTGATAGAAACAAGACAATCACGATAAACTCTTATTGCTAGAATAGACTCCCCAACAGGTGTAGAAACACAAAAGGGTTAACAAAGTCTTTCAAGAAGAACATAAACTTATTTGCAACATAAGTAGTTACAAAATATAAACTTGCTCCTGGGTCTAGCAAAGCATACATATCAAAAGCAAAAACTTTAATCATACCAGTAACAACATTTGGAGAGTTCTTTTGCTCCTGGCGACTGGTGATTGCATAGAGGCGGTTTTCTCCTCCGCCAGTCCTAGAAGTAGCTCCTCTAGGTGCCATCCTTTCTGGGGGAGCAACTAAAGAAGATTGGACCCTACTGCCCAAATATCCACTACTTTGCTTATCCTTAGGGCACTCCTTCATGAAGTGACCCTCTTGTCCACACTTAAAGCAACATATTTGGCCTTGACGACACTTCCCTGAGTGGGCTTTACCACACCTAGAACATGTTTATGGACGAGTTCTTGACGTTTAGGCGTACCTTGGAGTGTTGAAAACAACTATGAAACCTAGGTACATTACCAAGAAACATCATGAAAAAATGGGGAAAGAATAGGAAAGATTGGCGCCCTTTGCGCTCTGAGAGGCGCGGGGCGCCAGTCCTGAAACTTCAAAAGGGGCCTATTGGAGCTCTGAGAGGCGCGCCGCCCCAAGGGGGAAAGTTCAGAACCCCTTTTGGGGGGCGCTGGAATGCGCAACGCGCCAGCCCCTTCCCCAGAAAATCCGAATTTTCTCCCTCTTTTTCCCAACTCTAAACCACCCTAACTTCAAAGGATGCAACACCAAACACTTAGAGACATCAAACCCCTCAACATACAATAGATTTAACCCGTAAACATGTCTCAAATCAACAAGACTTCAACACAATCACACATCAACAACACAACCAACAACTTCAACAACACAACCAATCGTTTCTCAATAATCAAACGAGTTGGTGTGTGGAGGAAAGAATCAACCCAACACTATGAACTCACATACCTAGTAGGGATCACCCCCGACGATATCCACGACGATCTTGACGGATTTGATTCCTCTACTCTTTCTCTTTCTCCTCTTCTTTCTCTCTTCTCTCAAAAGTCCTAATTTTCACTCTTTTAAAATGGGACAAAACTGATCAAAAAATCAGTATAACCCACTAAATATAACCAAAAGAATTGGTTAGGGAAAAGACCAAAATACCCTTACATTTCCGGACGGATTTCCCTGCCAACTGCCCAACTTCCAAAGGGCATATCTCACTCATACGAACTCGGAATCGAGCAAACTCGACGGCGTTGGAAAGACCATTCCACGAGCTTCACAAATATAACTGGAACAACACCTAAATCATCCTGATATAGGAGTTATGACTGCTCAAATTTGGCCAAAAATTCACTTTTTTTTCATACTTGGCCAATTTTCCAGATTTTTGAATTCCTTCAAAAAAATGATAAATTCCAATTTTAGTCTCTTCATCGTTACTTCAAATTGACGGATGTTACAATATCTCCTCCTTGGGAACATTCGTCCTCGAATGAGATTACTCTTACTAGGATAAGGGGGTAACATCAAATGTAAACACCCAACAAGTAACAATACCAACACAACATCATTAACAACATGCTCACTATAATTTAAAGAGCACTAAGAAGGAAATTAGTACCTCGATCTGCATTTCCTCCGAATTCAAAGAGATATGGATATCTCTTCTTCATGTCCTCTTCGGCTTCCCAAGTAGCTTCCTCAACAAATTGGTTCCTCCGAAGGACCTTGACTGAGGCTACCTCTTTCGTTCTCAACTTGCGATCTTGGCGCTCTAGAATCTGAACAGGAAACTCTTCATAAGACAAGTTATCCTTGATCTTAGTAGTTTCAGTCGGTAGGATCACTGAACGATCGCCTATGCACTTCTTCAACAAGGATATGTGAAATACCGAATGAACCGCTGCTAATTCCTGTGGTAGCTCCAACTCATAAGAAACATTGCGAATCCTCTTGGCTATACGGTAAGGTCCAATATACCGGGGACTAAGTTTCCCCTTCTTACCAAACCTCATAACCCCTTTCATGGGTGACACTTTCAAATATACCCAATCATATACTTCAAACTCTAACGCCCTTCTCCTAACATCAGTGTAGGATTTTTGACAACTCTGAGCCGTTTTCATTCTCTCTTGAATCACTTTCACCTTCTCCATAGCTTGGTGAACTAAATCTGGTCCTACTAACCCTGCTTCACCAACTTCAAATCATCCAATAAAAGATCTACATCTTCTCCCATAAAGAGCTTCATAAGGAGCCATTTGGATGCTAGAGTGATAACTGTTGTTGTAGGCAAACTCGATGTGAGGTAGGTGATCATCCCAACTACCTTTGAAATCCATCACACAAGCCCTCAACATATCTTCTAAAGTCTGAATAGTGTGCTCTGCTTGCCCATCAGTATGAGGATGAAAGGCAGTACTTAAGTTCACCTTTGAACCCAAGCCTTTCTGAAAAGATTTCCAGAACTGTGCAGTAAACTGTGCACCTCTATCTGAAATAATGGAGACTAGGACTCCATGAAGTCTCACTATTTCTTGAATATATAACTTGGCATAATCTTCTGCTGAAAGGGTAGTCTTTACTGGCAGATAATGGACTGACTTTGTCATTCTGTCGACCATCACCCAAATAGAATCATGCTGTCTGCGAGACCTCGGCAACCTTGTGATGAAATCCATATTGATCATCTCCCAATTCCATTCCGGAAGTTCTATTCTCTGAGCCAAACCACCGGGCCTTTGTTGTTCAACTTTCACTTGCTGGCAAATTGGATACTTAGCAACAAACTCTGCAATGCCCTTTTTCATGCCATTCCACCAATAAACTTCTCTCAAGTCATGAAACATCTTTGTGGAACCCGGATGAATGGAATATCTGGAGCTATGAGCTTCCTCCATAATCCTCTCTTGGAGTCCATCTATCATAGGTACACACAATCTACCTTGATATCTCAATACATCATCTCCCCCGTGTTCGAAACCTAATACTCTTTGCTTTTGAACATTTGCCTTCAATTCACGCAACATTAGCCTTACCTTGGTGGGAAATAATACTCAGGTCATAATCCTTGAGTAACTCTAACCACCTCCTTTGTTTGAGATTAAGCTCTTTTTGAGTAAGCACATACTGAAGGCTCTTGTGATCAGTGAATATGTCAACATGCACACCATACAAGTAATGACGTCGTATCTTCAAAGAGAACACTACAGCAGCCAACTCTAGGTCATGGGTTGGGTAGTTCTTCTCATAAACCTTCAACTGTCTGGAGGCATAAGCTATAACCTTGCCATTCTGCATTAAGACACAACCCAAACCAGCTCTAGATGCATCACAATACACCACGAAACCTTGAGTACCTTCTGGTAAGGTCGAAACTAGAGCAGTAATCAACCTCTTTTTCAATTCCTGAAAGCTTTTCTCACAAGCTTTAGACCATTGAAATTTGACTGCCTTCTGAGTCAACTTGGTCAAAGGAGATGCAATAGACGAGAACCCCTCTACAAACCTTTTATAATAGCCAGCTAATCCCAAGAAACTCCTAATTTCAGTTGGAGATGTGGGTCTAGGCCAATTCTGCACTACCTCAATCTTTCGAGTATCAACTTTAATTCCATCACCGGACAATGTGGCCTAGGAATGCCACAGACTTAAGCCAAAACTCACACTTAGAGAACTTGGCATACAACTCCTTATCTTTAAAATCCTGAAGAACTATTCTGAGATGACTAGCATGATCTTCTTCATTTCTTGAATAGATTATTATGTCATCAATGAAGATGATAACAAACATATCTAAATATGGTTTGAAGACTCTATTCATCAAGTCCATGAAAGCTGCCGGTGCATTGGTCAAACCTAAAGACATGACCAAAAACTCATAATGACCGTATCTGGTTCTGAAAGCTGTCTTTGGAATATCACATTCCCTTACTCTTCACTGATGATAGCCTGATCTGAGGTCAATTTTCGAAAAGCAGGTGGCACCCTGAAGCTGATCGAAAAGATCATTAATTCTCAGAAGAGGGTACTTATTCTTGATGGTAACCTTATTCAACTGACAGTAGTCTATACACATTATATGGGAACCATCTTTCTTTCTCATAAACAAGATCGGAGCGCTCCAAGGTGAGACACTTGGTCGAATGAAACCCTTATCTAGGAGATCTTTCAACTGCTCTTTCAACTCTTTCAACTCTGCTGGTGCCATTCTATATGGAGGAATAGAGATAGGACAAGTGTCTGGGATGAGATCTATGCCGAACTCTATTTCTCTCTCAGGAGGAATTCCAGGTAGATCATCAGGAAAAACTTCTAGAAACTCTCTTACTATAGGAACTGACTGAAAAGGAGGTATCTCAACACTAGAGTCATGAACTCGGACTAAGTGATAGATACAACCCTTCGAAACTAACTTTCTCGCCTTAAGGTACGAAATGAAACGACCCTTAGGCACTGCTGAACTACTACCCCACTCTAGGACTGGTTCACTCGAAAACTGAAACTTGACCACTCGAGTTCTACAATCTATCGATGCATAACAAGCATGAAGCCAATCCATACCTAGAATGACATTGAAATCTACCATGTTTAACTCAACCAAATCAGCCATGGTGCTCTTGTGATTGATAGAAACAGGACAATCACGATAAACTCTTATTGCTAGAATAGACTCCCCAACAGGTGTAGAAACACAAAAGGGTTCACAAAGTCTTTGAGGAAGAACATCAAACTTATTTGCAACATAAGGAGTTACAAAAGATAAACTTTCTCCTGGGTCTAGCAAAGCATACATATCAAAAGAAAAAACTTTAATCATACCAGTAACAACATTTGGAGAGTTCTCTTGCTCCTGGCGACTGGTGATTGCATAGAGGCGGTTTGCTCCTCCGCCAGTACTAGAAGTAGCTCCTCTAGGTGTCATCCTGTCTGGGGGAGCAACTGAAGAAGATTGGACCCTACTGCCAAAATATCCACTACTTTGCTTATCCTTAGGGCACTCCTTCATGAAGTGACCCTCTTGTCCACACTTAAAGCAACATATCTGGCCCTGACGACACTTCCCTGAGTGGGCTTTACCACACCTAGAACAGTCGGGAATCTGGTTACTTCCTTGTGTCATACTATTCTGAGACTGTGCAGGTCTAGCTCTGAAACTCTGCAAATTCTGTCCAGTATACTCACTTTTATTTCTGGGTGCAGGTGCACTAGCGAATGATGGATCAGGTCCCTTTTGCCTTTGTTGAAAGGACAGACGGTTCACATTGCCTTTCTGCTGCCCGGACTCATTACCGGTCTTAACTTTCTTATTTCTGAACTCTTCCCTGTCCCTTAGCTTCTCTTCCTCAACCTGTTGTACATAGACCATCAACCTTGATATGTCCATGTCCCAGATAAGCATTGCAGCCCTACCTTCCTTACTCGACAGACGAGACAGCCCAGCAACAAACAAACTCATTCTATTCCTGATGTCCGCAACCATCTCCGGAGTATATCGAGATAGTTGGGTGAACTTCAGAATGTACTCATGAACACTGAAAGAATCCTGTTTAAATGTGAGGAACTTACGTACCTTGGCCTATTTCAATTCTCGGGGAAAGAAACGCCCCAAGAAAGTTTCCTCAAAATAGGCCCAACTCGCAGGTGGTGCATTCTCCACTCTGCCCCCTTTCCACTGGTCGAACCAAGTTCTAGCAACATCCTTCAATTGATACGCAACTAGTTCAACCCTCTCAATATCTGCCACATGCATCACATCAAAAATGTTCTTCAACTCCTCAATGAAGTTCTCTGGATCCTTAGTAGTGCTCGAACCCGTGAAACTCGTAGGATTCATTCCCAATAACTCACGAATCCTTGAAGTATCAGCTCCTTCATGTTGAGCTCCTCTTTGCTGACCAATCTAATTAGTTACAGCTTGGCTCAGAATTCTAATTGCCTCTCTGAACTCGGCATTATAAACTTCCCTTTGATGCTGCACTCCAGGTGCATGAAGTAGCTCTTGTTCATCAACATAACGTCTAGGAAGACGACCTCTGCCAACTCTTCGTGGAGGCATGACAATCTGAAACATGAGCAAGCATGAATTAGAAAGGAACTTTTCAGAGATAAACTCTAACGCACGAGATAAGTGTGAAAGAAGTGAGAAATCTTCCTAAATGTTGCAGCCTCCCATTTATAGATGTGGCGCGCTTCACACCGATAACTAGGACTCTACAAACGCGGCTTCATAGACTCCCTAGGACTCTTGAACTCTGTGCTCTGATACCAAGTTTGTCACGCCCCGAGCCTACACCCTGGACGTGGCCGGCACTCGAAGACCATTGATGGCCCCCAAGCGAACCCTTGGCCTGGCTTTCTTAACTCAGCGGAAACCTTACTCAACAGCATAACTCAATGCAATGTAAGGTTATAAAACAACCCAATGGATAATAACTGGCCAACAAGGCAACTCGAGTCTCAAAATAGAATATTTACATATATACATGCATGAGAGACTCAAAACTAACTGACTGACTATCTAACAGTCTATGAAGCCTCTATAATACTGAGATGGATGTTGGGACAGACCCCACAACACCCTAATAAAACAAAGCTAGGAACACAAAATAACCGAGTCCTCCGGAAGCAAGGAGGCTCACCACTGACTCTGGATTGCTTAGCTGGATCTACGGCGGGCTGGATGTTGATCCTGTATACCTGCGTCTGCATCATAATAAGATGCAGGCCAACTGGCATCAGTACATGGAATGTACGAGTATGCGAGCTGGAAAGCTAAACCCCAACTTAAGCTTGAAAGGAATACAAGAGAACACTTACCTTGGCTCTGTTCAACTCATGCAAGACTGAACTCAATATATAAAGCAATAAGACACATGCAATATATAAAGCTTGAAAACTATTTAAAACATGACGTCAACATCATATTTATAATATCATAAAATATCATGCTTCCTCTAGAAGTCTACCTATGCAATGCATGAATGAAGTCCCATACCCCCATTCATACTAAGCAGAACCCCTCGAGGAACCATGCAATTTTTTACTGTGGGAGTTTCTCTAACCGATAACCACCACTAGGAGACTGAGTGGTAATACAATGTTTTACTTCACGTTGCCCAAGGACCATCCTATACCTTGCCGTGATATAGGAAGCTAACTATGCTAAGTGGATCCACTAGCTAAACTTACAGAATCATCTAAAAAGTATGACCCGTTTACTCCCATGTTGACTACGTGGTTCTTATGGAGAGTGGAGTTAATATGAACTCGTGTCCCCAATTCGGTGCTCAAGACTACTCCCAAAAATATACTTTAGCTCATAAATGCTTTAAACACATCTTTCTTTAATTTGAGATAATTACTCAAAGCTTAGCCCAAAGGCTCTTTTGGAAAATATAGTTCCTCTCTTACTCAAATGTAAAAATATTTATAAACTTCTTTGGGAATACTTAGTTCCCTAATAGCTTTTGAGAAATGAACTCAACTTTAAGCTCTTTGCTTAACTTGAAACTCTATGCCCTTTACTTGGCTTGAAACTCTATGCCCTTTTCTTGGCTTGAAACTTGAGCCTTACATGAAGTTAAAACGTTCAATAAAGACTTTTGAACAACTTTGAAAACTTGCTTGACTTACTTCTTAACTTCACTTGACTTTGATCCTAACTCGCCTTGAATTGAATTATGGATTCAAGGTATATGATCACATGTTTATGGACGAGTTCTTGACGTTTAGACGTACCTTGGAGTGTTGAAAACAACTATGAAACATAGGTACATTACCAAGAAACATGCATGAAAAAATGGGGAAAAGAATAGGAAAACTTGGCGCCCTTGGCGCTCTGAGAGGCGCGGGGCGCCAGCCCTGAAACTTCAAAAGGGGCCTGCTGGAGCTCTGAGAGGCGCGCAGCCCCAAGGGGGAAAGTTCAGAACCCCTTTTGGGGGGCGCTGGCAGGCGCAACGCGCCAGCCCCTTCCCCAGAAAATCCGACTTTTCTCCCTCTTTTTCCCAACTCTAAACCACCCTAACTTCAAAGGTTGCAACACCAAACACTTAGAGACATCAAACCCCTCAACATATAATAGATTTAACCCGTAAACATGTCTCAAATCAACAAGACTTCAACACAATCACACATCAACAACACAACCAATCTTTTCTCAATAATCAAACGAGTTGGTGTGTGGGGGAAAGAACCAACCCAACACTATGAACTCACATACCTAGTAGGGATCACCCACGACAATATCCACGACGATCTTGACGGATTTGATTCCTCTTCTCCTTCTCTTTCTCCTCTTCTTTCTCTCTTCTCTCAAAAGCCCTAACTTTCACTCTTTTAAAATGGGACAAAACTAATCTAAAAATCAGTATAACCCACTAAATATAACCAAAAGAATTGGTTAGGGAAAAGACCAAAATACCCTTACATTTCCGGACGGATTTCCCTGCCAACTGCCCAACCTCCAAAGGGCATATCTCACTCATACGAACTCGGAATCGAGCAAACTTGACGGCGTTGGAAAGACCATTCCACGAGCTTCGCAAACATAACTGGAACTACACCTAACTCATCCTGAGCTAGGAGTTATGACTGCTCAAAGTTGGTCAAAAACTCACTTTTTTTCCATAGCCTATTTTCCATATTTTTGAATTCCTTCCAAAAAATGATAAATTCCAATTTTTAGCCTCTTCATCGTTATTTCAAATTGCCGGATGTTACAGAAACTTGATCCTTCCCTTTCCGGATTCGTTCTGCTTATTCGTTCCATACAATGCCTCCATGAAGTCATCTCAATACTCGAGTGATAAATATCTTTGTATACAACTTAACTAACAATAAAGCGATTCCCAACAACCACAAAAGTCGATCATACACACGTCTGTAACATATTATCAAGGACCTTGACAAGATCATCCGGACGAATCCCTTAGAACTTAAGCATGATAAATTTCAAATCAATACTCACTACAATTAGAAGTGAACCTGAACCAACAACGCACACTCATAATACCCAACAATCATAGTTTTTATCAACATCTCCATCTCCCAACATAAATTTCCATGAGCTTAAGTTACAAAAATTTCACTCTTTAGACATCAAATACTCCTTGAGGGATATGTCCATACATACAAATCCTCCAACAACACTATCAAAATGCTAGATTTAGCAATTGTAGATTGCCTCTTAAGAACAGTATAATTCGACCCAATGATCCCCATATTCAACCACACACAATCAATACATGACCTTGACGACTAGATGAATCTTAAGATTGTCGAACAACCATATATACGCATGGTAGTTTTTTTAAAATTCCATTTGAGTGGTGTCCCACCATCTCTCAAAACATTCCATGCAACCACGTTACTCACCAAATATTAGGAAGCCATAACCTTAGATACTCGCAAGTCATAGTTACTATACCAAATTCGCTTAACCACAATCTTATTATGTAGTTGCATCCCATCACAAACTCCTATTACCATTTTGCTTAGTCAGCTTGACGATCACCACAAAGACACCTTTTCATCAACACGACACCTCAAACTCAGGTATACTCATCAAATTCAAAGGACTAACCCAATTTTTTATACGCACCTTCTTACTAAAATCTTCAATTTCCTTCACCCTAGTATACTCAATAAAACTTTCTTTATCCATAAGTTTGTCATTTCGGTATCAATATACTCTTTTATGGCTTAAAATAAGATCACCAGTCCTCATACTACTATCCTTCTTGTTAACAAATAAGACAGGAACACCCCACGGGGAAACACTAGGATGGATGAAACCTTTATCATGAAGATCTTTGTTTTTGAGCCTTAAGCTCTCTTAATTCTGCTGGAGCCATACGATACGGAGGGATGGAAATGGGGCGAGTGCCAATTTCCAAGTCAATGCAGAAATTTATATCTCTATCCAGAGGCATACCCTGCAAATCCGTAGGAAACACTTCCTTACACTCAGACACCACATGAATAGACTCAATAGAGGAAGACTCAACCTCAACATCCCAAACATGAGCCAAATAAGCCAAACAACCCTGCCCTACCAGTTTCCTAGCCCAAATGAAGGATATAATCTTAGCTAGCTTAGGTTTGTACACCCCTTCCCACTCTAATATTTCCCTATCGGGGATCTCTAGAGTTACCGACTTAGTATTACAATTAAGCCCGGTATAATAGGGGAACAACCAAGTCATGCCTAACATTATATAAAGTCAGTCATATTCAACATAACCAAATCAACCCAAATCTGAAAATCCATAACTGCAACAGGACAACACGATACACATGGGTGACTATGACTGACTCTTCAACTAGGATAGAAACATGGATGGGGGCATCAAGTATATCACAAACCATATCAAATCTCAAGGTAATTGAACTGACACATACAAATAAGTAGAACCCGGATCAAACAAAACAATAGCCATCCGGGCTCGGACAAGAGTAACAGTTGTGACCACTGTATCTAACGCCTCAACCTCAGTCTTGCCAGGGAAAACATAAAACTGAGCCATGTCATCTTGACGGGCAACGTCCTTGCCTGGTTGCACTGCTCCTATACCCGCATTACCATTTCCTCGGCCTTTATTGCCTTGCTGATTTCCTCCTCATATGCCCAGGTTCTCTATAATTTTAACACGCTTAATAACTTATATTCGGTTGATGAACACTGATTTAGGTCGTAGGGGTTAGTTCGGGTATGATTCAAGATCATAATTGTGACTAAGGGAAAACATGGGAGAAAGGGATGAGGTTTTATCTCGCCCTATCCCGCTCTGGCGGGAGAAATCCCACACTGGCGGTCTCGCCGTGGAGGTGAAAATCCCACCCCAGCAGCCCTGACGGAAACAGAACCCCTGCCAACAATTTCTGGGGTTCTTCTCTTTTCTATATTTCCCTTAGATTCCCTGGCTATAACTGGGCATTTAAGAAAATCCATTTAGCTAGGACAATCATTGTCTACCCCCAGGTCAACCCAATGAAGTACGCACTTTCGAATCCTTTTACATCGTTTCAATACTACCAAACACATATCCATGGGATACACCCAAACTCTCACACGGTTATCAGTTGGTCGCAATGCACGTCCAAATTTCTCGCTTACGAACCACATCGTAATTTATCTAGACCCTTGCACCTAATCTCGTGATGATTTTCTTTTCACAACAAGTTTCACGACACTCAAGCAGTTACAACTTGCAGACAAGTCCAAATTCTTTAATTAGTTCATTCCATAGACGACCATTACTGATCATATATGCCTTAAATGGACCCTAAGGCTAGATACCAATTAGAACCTTCTTAGTTCTAATTAACTTGCTTATGTACCTTCATCCGGGACTACGGCGTCTAGTTCACTTCGTTGACATACCAATTAGAATCGCGAGATGTCAATTGGACTCAACTCATACCACAAGCGACAATAGTAGCTAGCGAGCCCCACAAAACTGCTAATTTCAATCATAGAACTTGGTCGAACCCAATTCTTAACCGCCTCTACTCTAACAGATGGTAATCAGACCTTAAATCAATCTTAGAGAAACCTGATGCACCTTGCAATTGGTCAAAAAGGTCATCTATCTGAGGCAATGGATATTTGTTCTAAATGGTAACCCTATTCAACTGTCGGTAGTCTATACACATCATCTCTTGCTAGTGATGGTGTTACCACTTTTGTTGCTCTAGTTCGGACCATAGAGTGAAGGAGGAAAGATACAAATTTGTGTCACCCAGATACCAATTGGATTCAAGTCATAGCACGAAAGAGTAGAAAGAAGTGAGTTTTTCCTAAAGTCCTATATCCTCTCGAAGAAAAGTATGGACGTCATCGTACCGTTCCGCAAGACTCTACTAGATTTGTTTTGGTATAATGAGATCAACGAACCTAGGGATCTGATACAAACTTTGTCACGACCCAGACCGGTGTGATTGGCACCCATACTAACCCTCCGGTGGGAGAACCATAACTACTAACTAACTAACAAATTAAAGTTACAGAAACAGGTTTAAATAACAAAAGAAGGAAGTTCCCATAAACTTCAACAAAAGATCTAACAACTAAACTAAACAAATGCAGAAGAAATAACCTAGAAAGTGAAAGTCATTGTACCAAAACTCTACTAACGACAAGTCTAAGAACAAGGGGTACAACCCCAAAACTAAACAAACACCTTAAACAAATAGTTTGAGTACGAAAAGAGTAGACTTAAACAAGAAAGATCAATGGCATCCCGAAAGAACTGGTTCACCCTTGAATCCGGTCACGCTCAGTAGTCACCTGGCTGAGGTCTATCAATAGCCGCCTGAAGATGCCCTGTAATCAACAAAGAACAAGCAAGTGTAGTATCAGTACACAACCACAGTGTACTGGTAGGATCACGCGGCTATTCCAATAAGTGAAACATATGCAAGTAACCACAACATTATAAAACAGGAATAAACTGAACATATACAATATTAGTCATCTTTTCAGGATCAATGAAGCATCCCACATTATCAATAATACACATTAGTTATAAATTTAGAGCAACATACCGTCTTCCAATATCAATCACCATTAGATATGAACGTAATCATCACAAGTAGATACACAACACAATTCAATGGTCCTCTCACGGAACCCAATTCAATGGTCCTCTCATGGAACCCACACCCAAACTGTTAGCATACCGAAACGTGGTACCCGATCCAATGTTTATGCCAGAATGTGACAACGAATCCAATGTTTATGCCGGAATATGGCAACCGATCCAATATTTATACCGGAATGTGGCAATCGATCCATTGTTTATGCCAATATGTGGCAACCGATCCAATCAACAAACCACAATCACAATCACAATGTATATTCTCACAATCACACAACAAGAGGTGATTCATGGCATACAATTATTCAATTATCCTCATTTACGATTAGGGTGATCAATAATGCAACATTCGCATACATACATGCATTATAATGAGCAAATACAAACATATATCACACCAACATAAAATCACAACCATCACCTACCTCGAAACAAGCTTGAAACCCTAAGAAACTTGATACTTCCTTTTTCGGATTCGTTCCGCTTGTTAATGGTCTACAAACAATCATAATAACACGGGAATCAATAAGCAATCAGTAATTACCCGAATTGCTAACAATTCTATGAACCTTAGATCAAATCCATGATCCCAAGTATCCAAATTAGGATTGTTTCCACCATAGATTCAAGAACAAAATCCTCCCCCATCGATATTTACCCATTAGATTACGTTCTACGGATCGAAAAATAGATTTGGGGAGTTCAAATCTCACCTTTAGCCAAAAGAATGGTGGAAAACTGTCCATAATCGCCTGGGTATCATTCCTTAGCTCTCAAAAAACCAAAAAGTGCAGAATAAAGTTGTTTTGGGGTTTATTTACGACCTTAAGTCACGTCCGGCCCGCCACAGCGGCCCTCACTCTGCTACAGCGGCCCCTCCAGAGCGACCAAAACCACCGCCAAAGCAGCTTGCACCAAATAGTGAGCTATTTTAATAATTTCAATACCCCCATTTCACAACACACATTTAACCAATGATGCTCAGAAAATACCGTTCACGCTAAGATCGATTCCGGGAGTTGTACTCACCCGAATTCAATTACGTAAAGTTGTATGAATTCCTTAACAACTTATCTAACTACTCATGTAATCAAAATCATAAATAAGTCACCCGATTGCTACCATATTTCCCTACACCTTAATGACTTCGATTTCGTCCAAATCTAGACTAGGTTGGGAAATTCTAAGTTACTACGAAAAAGTTTTTTGGCCCAATTGTTTTCCCATTGGCTTTTCTATAAGACGGGAACAGGTAGTTACACTCGTTAACTTGATAATACATTTGTGACATATATAATACTTAAGTTTAAATACAAATACCTACCCAAATATAAATATATATTTGCATTAATGAAAATATTTATCTCATAAAATTAGCTATTAAAAAATAATTAAAATTAAACTAATACAAACTTCAACTTGCGTTATTACAAGTCATATAAACTTATCTTCGTCTAAAATACTGTAATTTATTGAAATAGTAAATAAGTAAAATAAAAGGGCATTGTTTATATAGTAATAACTATTTTCAAGCAAACTTCTTAAGAGTCTAAATCACATAAGTAGCATTGATAATGTTTAGACATTTACTTTCCTAATTTGCACCTTTTTTGGTATCAGATATTCACTCTCTTTGTTGGTGTTCTTGTTGCTGGACCAGGTCACTTTTGGGCTCGGTCATTGCTTGTAAATACTCTCATCTTTTTAGGAATTTATGGATCTTGCCCCATTTTGATTAAAAAAATAATATAAAATAAAGTTATTTTTTGTCTTGAGAATCAAAACAAATCGTGACACTTCTCTAAATTTTGGAAAATGATATTCAAAAGCATATATCTACATCACAAGAGAAATTGTTAACAAAATCAAATGAATTTAGACTACATCATGTTAACTTCATTTATTGGAACATTACATACTAATGTGTATATTAAGCAAAAAAAATTATTATATCATCAAATTATATTATTTTCCTCAAATACTCGAGGTTATGGAATATACTGTCTTAGGATAGGACAACTTACTTCATCAGAATAGTGGTACCTCATATTCTGCTAAACTTCAAACTCACTCAATGACAATAAATTACACAAAACAAATTAAAATGGAAGAAGAAGAAGAGTAGAAGATTAGAAAAAAATTGTGGTTGGAAAATGAGAGGAGGTCCCTCTACTTATAGTCAACAAATGGTAGTATGAACAAATATTTTTTTGTGTCTTATTTGAAAAATCATGACCTTTCCGAGAAGTCACAACATTTTGGAAAAGTCACAACTTATTGAAAAAGTCAAAACTTTTTGGAAAAGTCACAACTTATTCAAAAAGTCACAACTCATCAAAAAATTACAACCCTTTGAAAAAAGTCACAACTTATCGAAAAAGTCACAACTCATCAAAAAAGTCACAACCTAAGTTAGAGATATAATAGTAATTTAACATTCAAATTAGGAGTTCATGCTTTTAAGGTAACTAATTTTTTTATACATGCGTTGCACGTGATTACCAATTTCAAAAATATATGTTATAGTAAATAGTATTGCTTATATAAGCAAAGATTTAAATAATAAGCTTAGCCAAAAATATTATTTCAGATTCTTTTGTGAATGTTCAATGTGGATCGTCATATATATCTCTTATTCACGCACACCTATGAGATGGTCAATGAAAAATTTTATTAGTTAAATGCAGTTATGTATATATTTATTTCAGTTTGATGAGGTTCAATAATGTAATTAGTCTTATCTCACTAATATTACCTTATAGACAATATTTGTTTTCTATTTTTCTTGTCATCTAACCAGATGTGCTTTGCATGTGTATTCTACGTTAAATTGTTTAGATGTCATATGAACATATGAAGAGAACAACTACATTTTATATATTCACATATTTTCACATTTGTTGTGAGTCTTTTTTAAAAAAAAAAACTCTGAACATTAAAATAATATATTTTAAAGTTAGAAGATCTGGTTAACTTGATTATATATTTGTGATATATATAATACTTTAATTTAAATACAAATACCAACCCAAATATAAATATATATTTGCATTAATAAAAATATTTATCTCATAAAATTAGCTATTAAAAAATAGTAAAAATTAAACTAATACAAACTTCAACTTGCGTTATTACCAGTCATATGAACTTTTCTTCGTCTAAAATACTGAAATATTAAGAAATAGTAAATAAGTAAAACAAAAGGTAAATGTTTATATAGTAATAACTATTTTGAAGCAAACTTCCTGAGAGTCTAAATCACATAAGTAGCATTGATAAATAAATTCACTCTTCTGTCTTGAGCATTAAAAAAAATCGTGACAATTCTCTAAATTTTGGAAAAAGATATTCAGAAGCATATGTCTACATCAAAAGAGAAAATGTTAACAAAAACAAATGAATTTAGATTACATCATGTTAACTTCATCTATTGGAATATTACATAATAATGTGTATATTAAGAAAAAAAAATTATTATATCATCAAATTATATTATTTTCCTCAAGTAATCGAGGCTATGAAATATACCCTCTTAGGATAAAACGACTTACTTCATCAGAATAGTGGTACCTCATACTCCGCTAAACTTTGAACTCACTCAACGACAATAAATTACACAAAAAAAAATTAAAATTCAAGAAGAAGAGTAGAAGATTAGAAAAAAAAATTATTGGAAAATGAGAGGAAGTCCCTCTATTTATAGTCAACAAAGGGCAGTATGAACAAATGTTTTTTGTGTCTTATTTGATAAATTGTGACCTTTCTGAGAAGTCACAACACTTTGAAAAAGTCACAACTTATTGAAAAAGTCACAACTCTTTGGAAAAGTCACAACTTATTGATAAAGTCACAACTCTTTGGAAAAGTCACAACTAATCGAAAAATCACAACCCTTTGAAAAAAGTCATAACTTATCGGAAAAGTTACAACTCATCGAAAAGTCACAACCTAAGTTAGGGATAATATAGTAATTTAACATTCAAGTTATGAGTTCCTGCTTTTATTAAAGTACTATATATATATATACACCTTCCAATTATATAAATTTATCAATATTAAATTTAATATATAAATCTCCTTAAATTGGTCATCGGTATTTCTTTAATTAATAATGTATTTCATATATGAATCACTAATATATAAGACTTGATTTGTTAAACTACTCGAGGAGTATATAATCAATGTATTTCATACTCCGATGAATTACTCTTTAAATGTCATTGTCTACGATATGATCACTACACTTGACATCCATTCAAGATCGAACGTAATAATATTGATAGAACTTGCTTTGTACAGTAATTTACGATGTTCTATTGTCTATTTCATAAAACGAGATAAGACATTCAAGGTTATACGTACAAATAATTAAACAATTAATTATAAATATAAAATTTAATTAATTTTTATCATGACATTTCTACGAGTATTATCTTTCATTTCAAATTCGAATGGATTATATGTTTACTCTTCACCTCTACATCATTACATGAGATATTAAGTTCATGATTTGACGACGGACTGATATAATTTGTACATAACTCTAGAAATATAAGTACAATTATCTCTTAATTCATATCAACATAGTTTCATACTCTAAATATGGATTATTGATGTTTTGTTTTTGTTTATTCCATGAATTATAACTTTTTATTTATAAAAGTATACAAAATTTGTTACACTTTTTGAAATAATTAATTGTAGGCGAAAATTAAAAATTTATTATTATGCACAATATCAAAATTATGATTAATAGGAATATTTTAAACAAACCGACCTCCGGATGTCACTTTTATTAAAACTAATTAGATTAAATAAAAAATACCGACCTCATGAGGTCCGTATCACAATAAATTTTAAGATAAATAAAAAAGTAATCATGTTAATTAAATAATACTGACATCGGAAAGTCAATATTTTATATTAATTTATTTTTTAACTTAAATAAAAATATCATCCGGAGGATGATTTATTTAAAGTTAATTGAAAATATTAATTTATTAATTTTCTGGAAGTCACTATATAAATATTTTAATAAAAATTAATTTTATTACATACTATTTAATTTTACCGACTTCTGAAAGTCGGTATTATAATTTTTTTGTTTTTTATTTCACACAAAATCGTCCTCCAGAAGAGGACTTAAATAAAATTAATTCAAATATTTCTCAATTTTGTTTTTTATATTTAATTGAGAAAAATAAAATATTATTGTTTATTTATTTATTTAATACCGACATCAAGAGGTCAGTTTTTATTGTAATTCATTTTTTTCGGGAAAAATTCTGACCTCCAAAGGTTGGTATTTGGTTTTCCCGTTTTATTTTGCATAAAAACCGACTCTTTGTAGTCAGTTTTCTAAAATTTTATTTTTTATTCTTTTTAACAATACCAACCTCCGGATGTCGGATATTACCAACTTCCATTTGAGGTCGGTAATCTTTAGGTCGGTATTCACTTTTTTTTAGTAATAATTACCGTAAGAGGCAACCACACTAAATCCTCCGTAGGAATGTTGGAGAAAATAGACAGAAAACTTGGAGGAAAATAGAGACGCAAAGAGAAAGAGTATTGTATGCTAAAGTCTTAGGTATTTCTATATCTTAAATCAAAGGAGAGTAACTTTTTATAGACTTGAAAATAAACAAACTACTAAGTCACTAGACTACCACTACTTCCATTAACTAAGCAACAACTAATTAATAACAGCAAACTAGAAAGTACTGCACCATGGTCTCCTAACAGCTATCCCGAGAATAGAGGACACTACTAACCAACTTAATTGACCAGGTCATACATAGAATTGCGGAAACAACTTACCCACATCGGGTGAATACACCAAACTAATGCAATTTTCATTATTATGTGATTTAATGAAGTAAAACACATGTTAATTAATTAAATTTAAGTAAAATAAACTATAAATTTAAACACATGGCATGCACGTATTGGATTGGTGTATACACCTAGTGCGGGTAAGTTTTACCCTAGAATTGTTGTTCAATATTCCCCTTTGATCAAAGTTACAAACACCCTCAAATATATTAACTTGTTTGTTGTCAAAGGCTTCATCAATATATCAGCTAATTGCTTATAAGTGCTGCAATGTTTCAATACAATTTCCTCATTTGCAACCAAATCACGAATGAAACGGAAGCGAATATTAATGTGCTTAGTTCTACTATGAAAATGTAGATTCTTTGTCATCGAGATTGATGTTTTGTCGTCGCAGTGTATCTCTGTTGCATTTTTTTGACATCCCTATTTTATTCAATCAAGGCACAACGTCATCGTGACTCAAAAAATGATCAATTGATTCAATTTTAAAAGAGCATTTATAGTAAAAATAATTTTAAGGGAGTCACCACCTAATTTTTGGATAATTAGGAAACTACTTAATTTAAAAAATGGAAAAGGGTCAAATATACCCTTGAATTATTAAAAATAGTTCAAATATACCTTTCGTTATACTTTGGGTCCAAATATACCCCTCACGTTATACTTTAGGCCCAAATATACCCTCATTGTATTTATGCACAAATATACCCCTAATTTTAACGTAAAGACACATGTCAAGCTTAGAATTAATTGACTCATCCCCAATTTTAAATATTCAATTTTGATAGGAACTCACCCATCTAACCGACCCGACCCTTTTATTTCATCTTCTTCACTTTTGTGTCCAGAAAAAATAGTAATTGCGGAGATTCTCCCTCCATCTCCTTCCTCAAATTCCAATCGAATACACCAAAAATTGTAGTCATCATGATAAAAAATATACCAATATGATTCATCATCATAACTAGAAACACAAGCTTTCCCTTCTGCTAGCACAATCGAGAATTCTTTGACAATTTAATATGATCTGAAACTCAACCCAATAAGGACTTGTAGCATTTTGTTAGCAACATCAAGGATCCAAAACCCAACAATCAAAATAGCAATGGTACGAGGCTTAGAATCCTGAAGGGATAACCAGAGGTTTCTCCAAGGTCGCGGCAAATCCAATAAGGAAATCAGCTATAGTGAAATACAGCACCGACGGAAATAAACGTTCGACGACATCTGAAACATAATGAGCAATTGTCACTGTTATAACCGATAACTGGTTGAATGACAACCAAATAAAAGAAGAAAATCAATATGGAATTCCAAACAATTGAACATTAGGTGTAAGCAAAGAAAGCTGAAATGCCTAACCGAATTAAACACCAACAGTATGGGAGCCACCATTATAATTTCCACAGCTTTGTTGGGGTGGTAAAGGATGTTCAATGTAGAGAAGAAGAAACAATAAGTTTGATTGGGTCGGGTGGTTAGAAGGATGGGTTAAATAAATTGGATATTTAAAATTGGGATGGTTCATTTAATTCTAAGCTTGACAAGTGTCTTTCTGTTAAAATTAAGGATATATTTGTGTCAAAGTATAATAAAAGGGTATATTTAGACTCAAAATATAACGGGAAGGGTATATTTGGACCCAAAGTATAACGAAGGGTATATTTAAACTATTTCCAATAGTGAAATGGTATATTTAACCCTTTTCTGTTTATAAAAAAATATCTTTAAAACCAATAGACTCTAAGTAACGCTACTAAAAAACTGCCGAAAAATGACGGACTGCATCACTTTTTTAGTCAAAATCGACGGAAAAGCGACGCATTCATGTTCGTCGCTTTTTGAGTTGACGCTTTCAGGAAATTTTATAAACAAAAGCGACAGAATCCGTCGCTTTTTATTAATTTCCAAAAGGCGACACAGTTCGTCGCTTTTCAGGAAATTTTATTTTTGAAAATCCTAGAAAAGCGACGGACTAAAGGAACCTGTTTGTCGCTTTTCTGGAAATTATTTTTGAAAAATCCAGAGAAGCGACGGACTAAAGGACACTGTCCATCGCTTTTCTGGGATTTTTTAAAAAATAAAACCCAGAAAAGGGATGGACAAAACCAATAGACTCTAGGTAATTAAAGGTTGAAGTGATTCCATAGGAAAGGTATTAAGCACTCTTCAAAATCCACAATTGGGAGGAGATAAAATTATTCCATGAGTATATAATAAACATGAAATATACACAGAGAATAAAGTAAACCATAATATAAGAAACAATCTAATTTTGTCTAACGCCAATGATATACACTATAATGAATCCAAAAATATTACTTGAACTTCATTCGATTAGCTTCCTTGGAAAGCAACGTTGGGTACCTATAAAGACACTTAGTAAAAGTTTCATTAATGGATAAATATTAATCAAATAAATAAATATGAATAATAACTTAAAACAAAACTCGTCTTATGAATATTGTAGGTGTCACGCCTCGAGGATACCCCCTGGACGTAAACACGGAACCTAATATCACGAGTGACCCCAAGTTAACCCTGAGCTGGTATATCATAAGCATACTAAAAGGTTACTAAATAAATATACTCTGCGGAAGCTTAAACAGTGATAACTAAAATTGGGGAATACTGAATATTGATCAGAATATATAAAAGACTATGAGTTTAATAACAACTGGGGATCATATTCAAAACTAAAATTGAATCTAGTACTATGTCTGAAAAAGCCTTTAACTGACTAAAGATGCTTGGACATGCCCCCAGCTAACTCTAGAAAAATTGAAAACTGAATAAAAAGCTAAAGTGTAAAGCATGTCTATTGTCCTCGAAGTAAGATGACTCACCACTGAAGTTGCTGAACTGGAGATCGGGAACTGATCTATGCGTGATCTGTATGCTGAGTAACTGAACCTACATCATGAAAGGATGTAGCGCAGAGTATGCATCAGTACTTTGAATGTACTGAGCATGAAAGATATAGGGTATAGCTGAATAAAATACATAATTGAACAAAGAATATTGAGCAATAACATAATATGAACTGAATGTGAATGCGGAAATATATTGAAGGCTGAGCTAAATACAATGACCAAGTACTAATCCTCCTTCTTATTCAATTATGTAAAATGGTGTGGCAAAGAAAAAAGGAATTTGTAAGCTTAATAATAAATATGAGATATGTGACTCACAACGTGACTTGATAATGCGTTTGCAAAAAAAGACTAAGCAGGAACAAATAAATCATATGAGAAAAATTGGTGCTATTTGTTGGAAATAAGAAAACTAAATTATATTATTTTCTATCTTTAATTTAGAGGTTGAATTAAAAAAAAATTAAAGCTTCAACTAGTGAAAAAAATGATCGGATTGATTTTACTATATCAAACACTTCATTTTGAGACATTAATTTTTCTAATTTTAATTAATTTGATAGCACCACTATTATTGGTAGAGTAAAACTTCGTTATTACAATGGTAAATTTAGACTCATGAGGAGAAGAACACAATATTACAATATTATGAGATCAAATTGATCACTGGTATACCATCACTATTAGTTGGGTTAAATTTTTTGATAAACTTGCAGATTCAGAAACTAAGGTCATGCAATATAGAGGATCTGAAGCACATCGAGTAAGATGAAACTGAACCTCATAAATTACTGAGCCATATATTAGGTAACCCAACATGGGGACTAGATATTGTATAACTAGATTCAATGGGAAAAAGAATCATATGATGACTTATTGTGAAATGCACTATTATTACTTTTATTTAATCCCTATGATGTGAGTGTATTTATCCTATAATGATTTGTGGAGGTTGAGTCTATTAACTCTTAATAAAATTTTGTATCTTGTATGAGTGGGGTGTAAAATTATAGGAGAACCCTCGATAGATTCCACCTATGTGAGTTTGGAAGTAGGTTGCTTCCTAAGAAAATTAGGCTTATTCTCAAAAACACTAATGAAACCGAGATAGCACAAGGTCGTAGTGTGCTGGCTTTTAAAGCTCATGTAAACACCTTGATTATTATGTGTAGGCACTAATATTTTATGTCCTTTAAGCAGTCATAGTTCAACTCTGAAACACAACGACTCTAGAGTAAATATTAATAATATTTTACTAAGTGGAGATTCAATGCAAAGTATACCTTTATTATGCACAATAGTTTTCCTTTAACTGATAGACTCTCTTAGCTAATATTAAAATGATCGGGGGATTGTTGGTCTTTAAAATTTTAATATTAGTAAGCATCAATTTTTATTTGCTTATGTTGGAGTACAAAGATGTTGCCTTCCCATCCGTTTTAGTGGTTGATCTTTCCGGCCATTGGTGGGCATTTTATTGTGAATTATACTCCGTATTCATTGCATCAACAATTTGTGTTATTGTTACTTATTTATTCCGTTTGGATATCAATGCTAATTAGGCTTAATCGCCTTTAGTCTTGTGACTAAACATGGTTAGTCATGACCATTACTTTGTTAATTGAAACTCCTTTATTTTACTATTTATTCCTTTATTATACCTTGTAACTTATATAACATCTAGGCCATTTATCTTCTTTATTTACTACCCCATTATATTTCTATTCATTGTAAGGAACAATTCCTCACCTACAAATAGTGATGACCTACCTTTGTTTGAGTACAAGAAAATAGAGAGTGCACAAAAGTTAGTCAAAAAGAAAGTTCTTATTAGTCGAATATAGGTGTTCTTTTTGTGGAGCTTTGGACTCAACTCTCGTCCAAAGTTTGTTGAGTTATACTGTGTGAATTGACTATTATATCCTGGAGGGGACAAGTCAAGAGGACTATTCTTGTACCGGTGAAGGAGAGGTGCAACACCACTTTATATATATATATACACACACACACTCACTACCTTAAAAGCATGAACTCCCTAACGATGTGAAATTACTATAATACCTTCAACTTAAAACACCCAATTAATTATTCTATAATATTTATTTATTTATTATATCTTATATTAAAATCTTATACCTTTTCACATTGATGGGTTGTAAATTTTTCGAAGGATTGTGATATTTTTTCGTTGAGTTAAGACATTTTCAAAAAGTTGTGATTTTTTTAAAGAGTTATGGCTTGTCTGATAAAGCACGTTGAACACTTTTTCATACTATCATTTGTTGTCTATAAATAGAAAGGTTTTCTCACACTTTTAAACTATAATTTGTCTAGGATGCCATCAGCTCACCCCTCTATATACGGAAGCCTCCGTTGTATCACATTAATCAACATTGTCAGCTGGAGCTCGAATCTGTAGTAGGAAAAATATATGTGTCATGTAGCATGAGTACCAAACAACACATACCCAATAGGCATCATAGACCGACTGACTTGGTAAAGAAAATATGTAAGCGAGTAAATATATGGTAGCTAAAGGTAATATAAATGGAACAATAATAGAAAGTCTAACAATAGAACTCAATAATCTAGAAGGAACGAAGTGGTACAGTAAAGCAACTACCCAAAACTTAACTAGACCCTTATAATTCAAGAAGTTACACACGTGCGAAGTTGAAATATAAACAACCCAAACGGACCTGATAAGCCCGGTGAGTACATAGAAGGGATAATGATATCCCTATCTATGACTAAGTATAATCTGAAATTAAAACAGCTGACCTAGGCTCCAACCACGAAAAAGACACACTGAAGAACCAATAAAACAAAGATATATGGACTAAAAAAGGACTAATAAAAGTGTGCCAAGACTCAAACCGCGGCTAGTAAAAGCATGCTCGAACCTCGAACCGCGGCTAGTGAAAGTGTGCCCAAGCCTCGAACAATGACTAGTAGAAGTGTGTCTGGACCTTAAACTATGGATAGTACACTTTGTAGGATTCCATAATCACGCATTCTTCATCATGTGGGAATAAATAATAGAAAGAGACCTCTTTCGGAATGACAAGGGACCCACTCAAGCTAGAAATGAATGTCTAATCCAATATAACCAATAAGGCCCAAAATCACAACTGAAAAATAGTGGGGCCATAGCATAGGAAAGTTATGGATAAAATTCCAAGAACAGGAGAGTTGTCATCGAGTTAAGAATTCATGCTACCAGACTCGCGTCTGATACTTTGGTCTTTAGGAAGTTAAAACCGTCCAAAATGACGTCACAGGATTTCTAAGACATAACGTCTCAAAATAGAAACTCTAAGACAATAACTATCCTACGCCTAGGCTAAGGCTAAGAATAAGTCACAATTAACCATACACAAAGGCATATAGCTACAGCATGGCATGATACATCGAAACAAACAAGATAAACATGATTTGTTCCCCCGAAATTACCCCCAAAGAAGGTTAAGAAAAGCTTACTATCAACTAACTATGAGACATGCTAATAAGCCTTCCAAAACTAGTTGTCACGCCCCGATCCTACACCCTGGGCGGGAGTGGCACTCGAGAACCATTGTTGGCCCCAAGTGAACCCTTGGCCTGGCTTACTTACTCAGCAGAAGACTTTAACCATTAAGAAAAGAACTCAAATGCAAGATAACTCAATTGTCTCAAACTTAACTCATAATATTTTAGAAATAAACATTTAACTTAGCCAAACTGGCAACTCAAAACTGAACATAAGTCAATAACAAAATAAAGACAAATGAACTAACTGACTTTCTATCTATGAAGCCTCTAATTACTAAGATGGATGTCGGGACATGACCCACGACATCCTAATGAACTAAATATACTGAAAAGCAATAAAAAGGGATTTTCTGGAAAGTAAGTAGGCTCACCACAAGACTCTGAGTGCTCAACTGGATCAACGAGGCGCTGGATATTGATCATGATTACCTACGTCTGCATCATAATAAGATACAGGCCAACTGGCATCAGTACATTGAATGTACGAGTATGCGAGTTGGAATGCTAAACATAACTTAAGCTTGAAAAAAATCTGAAAGAAACACTCACCTTGGCTTTACTCAACTCCCGAATAACTTAACTCAATATAAATCAATAAAACACATGCAATATATAGAAAGCCTTTAAAACAATAGAAAACAACTTAGTTCGTTAAAGAAAATGCAATAACAAACTCAATTTTACTCATATAATAAAGTAATATAATTTTTGTGGGAGTTTATCTAACCGACAACCACCACTATGAGCCTAAGTGGTGATACGGCATCTTGCCCAAGGTGCCAGAACTATCCTATACTTTGCCGTCATATAGAACGCTTAACTAAGTGGATCCACTAGTCTATGCTAAAAACATCTTAAGGAGTCATCTAAAAAGTATGATCATTTACTACCCATGATGGCTACATGGTTTATGGAGACGTGAGTTATCTTAACTCAATCTCGTCCCCATAACGGTGCTCAATACTATTCCCAAAATATACATTAGCTCATATGTTTGTAAAAACAAAACTCTTTCTTTGGTTTGAGATAATTACTCAAAAATTTAGCTTAAAATCTCTCTTGGAAATCTTAGTTTCTTTTCTTGCTCAAATGTGAAAACATTTTAACTCTTGGGAATACTTAGTTCCCGAATAATCTTTGAAGAATGAACTTTACTCTTACTCTTTACTGAAAACTAGCTCAAAGGCTCTTTTGGAAATCTCAGTTTCCTTTCTTGTTTAAATGTGAAAAATTTACTCTTTGGGAATACATAGTCCCGATATACTCTTTTGAAGAAATGCACTTCAAACTTTACTCTTTACTCAACTCAAAACTCAAGTCTTAAAACAAAGTTAAAACGTTTGTAAAAGACTTTTGGAAAACTTTAAGAACTTCTCTTAACTTGACTTTTGACTTCTCTTGACTTGACTCTTAACTTCTCTTGACTTGACTCTTAACTTCTCTTGACTTGACTCTTAACTTTCCTTGAATTGAATTATGGATTCAAGGATTATGATTTGTGATAGGAAGGATATAATGATGTTTAGGAATGATTTGGAGATAGTTAAACATGAGAAAAGATCACGAAATCACCGTCTTGGAACAAGTCCGCGATGCAGAGTTTCATTTGAAGAGACAGAGGAGTCCGCGTCCCAACCGCGATGCGGATCTGGTTTTTATTCACTGGGGGAGCAAGTCCGCGAGGCGAACTTGCGTGCCAAAACCCACTCGACTTTTCCCTTCTTCATTTTCCAGCCCCAATTCACCTAGACTAGACTATTCTTCTAAAATTATTTTTAGATTCCGATACCCAGCATGTGTACCCAAGAATCTAACTCAAAGCAACTCTAAAACTCGACGTAAAGATCTCAAAAACAACTCAATTCAGCCCAATTCAAGAACGATATCAAATTCAAGAATACAAATCAAGAACATCAACTTCCAAACTCTTTTAGGACGAATTCACGCTGTAATAAACATGTATGGCACGTGGGTGAACAAAACCAATATTATAAAATCCTCACATACTTCTTAGGGATCACCCCTTGACGAAATCCACGAGCCTAGCTTCAAGAACTTGACGATTCCTTGCTCCTTCTCCTCTTATTTTCTCATCTCTCAAAACCCTAACCTGTTTCTCAAAAGCGTAAACTGAATCCAATCAGTTTAGACCCCAACTAAATTACCAAAAACAGAATTTATTAATTGGGTGGTGAAAAGACCATAATGCCCTTCTAAAATCCGGATTGGACTTTCCTTATTCAAGCAGCCCAACTTCAAATGGGCATATCTCACTCATACGAACTCGGAATCGCGCAAACATGGCGGCGTTGGAAGGTTTATTCAAAGATATTTCTACGATATCTGGAAAGAAACCTAAATCATCCTGAGCTAGGAGTTATGGTCATTTGAAGTTGCCAAAAAAGTCAAACTCAACTTAACCAATTTTTTCCAGATTTTTATTATTTCCAATAATCACTCTTTCTAATTATAGCTCTTTCTAGTTCTTTCAGTTTGCGAGATGTTACAATATATCTCCCTTAGGAACATTCGTCCTCGAATGAGATTACTCTTACTAGGCTAAGGGTGTAACATGCAACATTTATCTCAAACACCCAAATCAAGCAATGCAATTACAACATGCTAACTTACAACTAAAAACCAAGAAAAGTATTAGTACCTTAACTCGGAACTTCTCTGGACTAGAAGAGATGTGGATATCTCTTCTTCATATCTTCCTCAGCTTCCAAGTAGCTTCCTCAACAAATTGGTTCCTTCAAAGAACTTTGACTGATGCTACCTCTTTTGTTCTCAACTTGCGAACTTGGCGATCTAGAATCTGAACCAGAATCTCTTCATAAGACAAGTTATCCTTGATCCCAATATCTTCAGTTGGTATGATCAATAGAGGATCACCCATACACTTTTCCAACATGGAGATGTGGAATACCGGATGAACCGCTACTAACTCTTGGGGTAGCTCTAACTCATAAGCCACATTGCCAATCCTCTTGGATATTCCGTAAGGCCAATATACCGGGGTCTAAGCTTCCCCTTCTTACCAAATCTCATAACACCCTTCATGGGTGAAACTTTCAAGTAAACTCAATCATCTTATTCGAACTCTAACTCCCTTCTCCTAACATCAGTGTAGGATTTCTGACGACTTTACGCTGTTTTCAACCTTTCTTGAATAACTTTCACTTTCTCCATAGCTTGACGAACTAAGTCTGGTCCTATTAACCCAGCTTCACCAACTTCAAATCATCCAATAGGAGATCTTCATCTTCTCCCATAAAGAGCTTCATAAGGAGCCATTTGGATGCTAGCATGGTAACTATTGTGGTAAGAAACTCAATGAGAGGTAGGTGATCATCCCAATTACCCTTGAAATCAATCACAAAATCCACCTTGATACCTTAAAACACTATATCCCGCTTGTTCAAAAGCCATCACTTTTTGCTTATGAACATTTGCCTTTAATTTGAGCAATAAAGGATCTTGGTCTTGCTTATCTTTTACTTCTGACACTAATGATGATTCAACCCCATTCATCACCACTACTCCTCCTTTTCTGGAATCCATTAGTCAAACTCCTAGCCGTGCAAGTGTCTGCACTTCATTTGCTAACTCTTTCTTATCTTCCACAAAATGGGTGGTACTACCCATAGACAACCTGCTCAAGGCATCAGCAACAACATTTGCCTTACCTGGGTGATAAAGAATACTCATGTCATAATCTTTGAGTAATTCTAGCCACCTCCTCTGTTTGAGATTAATCTCTTTCTAACTAATCACAAACTGAAGACTCTTGTGATCGGTGAACATCATCCATATGAACACCATAAAGATAATGGCACCATATTTTCAAAACAAATACTACGGCAGCTAACTCTAGATCATGTGTTGGGTAATTCTTCTCATGAAATTTCAACTCCCTGGAGGCATAAGCTATAACTTTGCCATTCGGCATTAGTACATAACCCAAACCAACTCTAGACGCATCACAATATACAACAAAGCCTTGTGTACCTTCTGGTAAGGTCAATACTGGGCAGTAGTCAACCTCTTTTTTTTCAATTCCTGAAAGATTTTCTCACAAGATTCAGACCATTGAAACTTCACTATTTTCTGAGTCAACCTGGTCAAAGGGGATGAAATAGATGAGACCCCTCTACGAACCTTCTATAATTGCCAACTAATCCTAAGAAACTCCTAATATCAGTTGAAGATGTGGGTCTAGGTCAATTCTGCACTGCATTATTTTTTGAGTGTCAACTCTAATTCCATCACCGAAAATAATGTGACCTAAGAATGCCACAGACTCAAGTCAAAAATCACATTTAGAGAACTTGGCATACAACTCTCTATCTTTTAAAGTCTGGAAAACTATTCTGAGATGACTAGCATGATCTTCTTCATTTCGTGAATAGATTAGTATGTCATCAAGTAAGACGATAACAAACATGTCTAAATAAGGTTTGAATACTTTATTCATAAGGTCTATGAATGTTGCAGGTGCATTAGTCAAACCGAACGACATGACCAGAAACTCATAATGACCATAACGGGTCCTGAATACTATTTTTGGACTATCACATTCCCTTACTTTCAATTGATGGTAGCCAGATCTGAGGTTTATCTTAGAAAAACATGAAACACCCTGAAGCTGATCGAAAAGATCATCAATTCTCGGAAAAGGATACTTGTTCTTGATGGTAACCTTGTTCAACTGGCGATAATCTAAACACATTCTAAGGGAACCATCCTTCTTCCTCACAAATAAGATCGGAGCGCCCCAAGGTGAGACACTTGGTCGAATAAAACCATTCTCTAAAATATATTTCAACTACTCTTTTAACTCTTTCAACTCTGCTGGTGCCATTCTATATGGTGGAATGGATATATGACGACTATCTGGAAGAACATCTATACCAAAGTCTATCTCCCTCTCAGGAGGGACTCTGGGTAGATCGTGTGGAAAAACTTCTGGAAACTCTTTTACTACTGAAACTGATTGAATATGAGGTATCTCTACACTGTAGTCATTAACTCGGACTAAGTGATAGACACACCCATTGGAAACTAACTTTCTCGCCTTAAGGTACGAAATAAAATGACCCTTAGGCATTGCTGAACTTCTTTTCAACTTTATAACTAGTTCACTGGAAACTGAAACTTGACTACTCGAGTTCTACAATCTATTGATGCATAACAGACATGAAGCTAGTCCATACCTAGAATGACATCAAAATCTACCATGTCTAACTCAATTAAATCATCCATGGTACTCTTGTGATTGATGAAAACGGAACAATCACGATAAACTCTTTCTGCTAGAATAGACTCACCATCAGGTGTACAAACACTGAATGGCTCAAGAAATTCCTCAGGAAGTACATCAAAATTGAAGATTTGAATCATACCAATTTCAACATCTGACGAATCCTCTTGCTCTTGGCGACTAGCGATAGAATAAAGATGGTTTCCTTCTTCGTCTGCCCTTGAAGTAGATCATCTAGATGCAGCTCTATCTGTTGGAGAAATTGAAGAAGACTGGGTTTTATTGCCCCCATTACAATTACTCTGTCTGCTCTTATGCCACTCTCTCAAAAAATGACCTTTCTGGCCACACTTGAAAGCAACTAATGGATTCATCACTACACATCCCTGAGTGGATCCTACCACACTTAGCACATGCAAGATTCTTAATACTCCCTTGTTCCTTAACCTTGCGAATGCGCAGTTCTAGCTTTGAAGTTCTGAGAATGTTGACTATTGTACTCACATTTGTTTCTTGGTGCAGGTGCACTAATAGATGATGAAGCAGGTCCTTTCTGCTTATGTTGGAAAGATGACCGGTTCGCATTACTCTTTTGCTACCAGGATTCATTCACTGATGCTTAACCCTCTTATTCTCAAACACTTCTGTATCCTTCAACTGGTCCTTCTCAACTTGTTGTACATGGATCATCAACCTTGCTATGCCCATGTAACCTATTAGCATGGCTGCCTTACTTTCCTTACTTGACAGACGAGTCAACCCAACTACGAATAAACACATCCTGCTCCTCATGTCGGCAACCACCTCTTTGTTTCTCTTAGCTCACGAGGAAAGAAACGCCTCATGAAGGCACTCTCAACCATAGGCCAGATCAAAATTAGTTAGGCATAAGCACGAGTCAGAAAGAGACTTTTATATAGATACACTATATCTCCCTAAGTGAGTATGAATGAAGTGAAGTAATTCCTAAATGTTGCAGCCTCCTAATTATAGATGTGGCGCGCTTCACACCGATAACTAGGACTCTACAGACACGGCTTTATAGACTCCCTAGGACTCTTGAAGTTTGTGCTCTGATACCAAGTTTGTCACGCCTCGAGTCTACACCCTGGGTGGGACTGGCACTCGATAACCATTGCTGGCCCCAAGCAAACCCTTGGACTGGCTTACTTACTCAGCGGAAGACTTTAAGCATTAAGAAAAGAACTCAAATGCAAGATAACTCAATTATCTCAAACTTAACTCATAATGTTTTAGAAATAAACATTTAACTTAGTCAAAGTGGCAACTCAAAACTGCACATAAGTCAATAGCAAGATAAAGACAAATGAACTAACTGACTGTCTATCTATGAAGCCTCTAATTACTAAGATGGATGTCGGGACAACACCCATGATATCCCAATGAACTAATTACTGAAAAACAATATAAAGGGATCCTCCAGAAAGCAAGGAGGCTCACCACAAGACTTCTGAGTGCTGAACTGGATCAACGAGGTGCTGGATACTGATCATGATTACCAGTGTCGACATCATAATAAGATGCAGGCCAACTGGAATCAGTACATTGAATGTACGAGTATGCGAGTTGGAATGCTAAACATAACTTAAGCTTGAAAAGAATCTGAAAGAAACACTTACCTTGCTTTACTCAACTCCCGCATAACTTAACTCAATATAAAGCAATAAAATACAAGCAATATATAGAAAGCCTTTAAAACAGTAGAAAAGAACTTAGTTCGTTAAAGAAAATGCAATAACAAACTCAATTTTACTCATATAATAAAGTAATATAGTTTATGTGGGAGTTTCTCTAACCGTCAACCACCAGTATGAGCATAAGTGGTGATACAACGCCTTACCCACACTACCAAAACTGTCATATACTTTGTTGTCATATAGAACACTTAACTAAGTGGATCCACTAGTCTATGCTAAAAACATCTTAAGGAGTCAGCTAAAAAATATGATCATTTACTACCCATGATGGCTACATGGTTTATGGAAACGTGAGTTATTTGAACTCAAGCTCGTCCCCATATCGGTGCTCAATACTACTCCCAAAATATATTTTAGCTCATATGTTTGTAAAAACAAAACTTTTTCTTTGGTTTGACATAATTACTCAAAAACTTAACTTAAAATCTCTCTTGGAAATCTCAGTTTCCTTTCTTGCTCAAATGTGAAAACATTTCAACTCTTGGGAATACTTAGTTCCCGAATAATCTTTGAAGAATGAACTTTACTCTTACTCTTTACTGAAAACTAGCTCAAAGTCTCTTTTGGAAATCTCAGTTTCCTTTCTTGTTTAAATGTGAAAACATTTACTCTTTGGGAATACATAGTCCCGATATATTCTTTTGAAGAAATGCACTTCAAATTTTACTCTTTACTCAACTCAAAACTCAAGTCTTAAAACAAAGTTAAAACGTTTTAAAAAAACTTTTGGAAAACTTTAAGAACTTCTCTTAACTTGACTCTTGACTTCTCTTGACTTGACTCTTAACTTCTTTTGACTTGACTCTTAACTTCTCTTGAGTTGACTCTTAACTTTTCTTGAATTGAATTATGGATTCAAGGATTTTGATTTGTGATAGGAAGGATCTCATGATGTTTAGGAATGATTTGGAGATAGCTAAACATGAAAAAAGATAAAGAAATCACCGTCTTGGAACAAGTCCGCAACGTGGAGTTTCATTTGAATATTTGATCGCAAAATTAAATTTTGAGAAAGAGAAGTCCGCGACACGGAGCTGATTTTTGTTCACTGGGGGAGCAAGTTCGCGACGCGGACTTGCGTGCCAAAACCGCTCGACTTTTCCCTTCTTCATTTTCCAGCCCCAATTTGCCTAGACTCGACTATTCTTCTCAAATTATTTTTAGACTTCGATACCCAGTATGTGTACCCAAGAACCTAACTCAAAGCAACTCTAAAACTCGACGTAAAGATCTCAGAAACATCTCAATTCATCCCAATTCAAGAATACAAATCAAGAACATCCACTTTCAAACTCTTTTAGGACGAATTCACGCTGTAATAAACATGTTTGGCATGTGGGTGAGCAAACCCAACGTTATGAAAGACTCGCATACCTCTGAGGGATCACCCCTTGACGAAATCCACGAGCCTAGCTTCAAGAACTTGACGATTTCTTGCTCCTTCTCCTCTTCTTTTCTCAACCATCAAAACCCTAACTTGTTTCTCAAAAGCGTAAACTGAATCCAATTAGTTTAGACCCCAACTTAATTACCAAAAATGGAATTAATTAATTGGGTGGTGAAAAGACCATAATGCCCTTCTAAAATCCGAATTGGACTTTCCTTATTCAAACAATCCAACTTCAAATAGGCATATCTCACCCATACGAACTCGGAATCGCGTAAACTCGGCGGCGTTGGAAATATTATTCCAAGATCTTTTCTATGATATCTGGAAACACACCTAACTCATCCTGAGCTTGGAATTATGGTCGTTTGAAGTTGTCCAAAAACTCAAACTTAACTTAACTAATTTTTTCCAGATTTTTATTATTTCCAATAGTCACTCTTTCTAGTTCTTTCAATTTGCGAGATGTTACACTAGATAAACAACATCTAAATAAAACCACAAGCTCAATCTAAGATCGGTAAGTCGTAGCAAACATCAATGTCGATCGCGTGTGCTCCAAAATCTACTAAAATAGAGATTTGACTTTATGAATCACATCTGATTGCTGGCATGCTAAAAATATGTTGACGATATCAATATGGATGTTTTTATAAAAATTAAACACAAAGACAAAAAACACATTTTCATAAAAAATATTCAAAATATCTCAAGTCATATGATCACTTGTCTATATTACATATCATATTTCTCATTACGTAGGTGATGAGGATTTATAACACTAACAACCAAAATCTTAGCTAGATTGTCCATACGAGAAGATTGATAAAAATGTGGCCTAGGGCAGGTCCTTAGAAGCCAATATTTCTTTATTTTAGCTTCTATGTATTTTTTTTGCTTCCACTTGATTTTAAGTGCATACATATATGTCAAAAAATCCTTATTTGGACCAAGACGAATATAAATGCTAATCATTAGTGTCATCCAATGATCTGGGAGAGAAAAAATAAATATAGATAAAGCTTCTAGATCCAAGACCTATATAAAATGGGAAGTCAATTCTTCTCGTTTCATCTTAAATAGGTGACTATATTCCATTTTGATCTGTTTAAATTCCACATATTTTCTTCTCCCTTCTATCATCCAAGCTCTTTGATCCCTTGAGGTATTTTGGATAGATCTTGGAACATCATTTCTAATGATTTCAGAATCAGCATCGGAATCGCTACTAGTTATTGTCCTTCCTCAGCGAACTCTTCTACGTTGTCTTCTTGCTTGATTGTTAGTACCACTCACAATTGTACTACTTCGAGTCTGTCCCCGTTCCCTTCCAACCATTTCTAAAATGAGAAAAAAAGAAACAATTATAATATTTATTCATAACCATATAATAGGTGTTAAAACATAGTTGTTTTCACAAAATTATTTTTATCAGCTAGATTGGAACATAGTTAAATATATTAAACTATGTAAATTTCCATCAAAGTCAAAACATTCAACATTTTATGTATTCCTACATTTCAACCTAGAAAACCCATCAAATTGGAAAACTTCTTTTCACCTAAGCTATGAACAGGGTCTTTGTTGCCTTTTCAAACTCTCTTTAATAAACATTAATGAAATATTTTGTCTTTTAAAATTTTGGATAAATGAAAATGATCTTTTCAGATATTTTATATGTAAAGATGAAGATCTTATATGAGTAAAAAAAATGCTATAACTAAAAATTATAATAACAAACTAGAAAATAAATACAAAAATTCAAGCTTTGATACGATCGAAAAAATGAAATAGTAACACTGTTGACATCCAATTTTGCTCTAATATTTTCAAAATTCGTAACTTTTAAATTTCATTTATTCAATAGTTCAAAATACATTTTTTATAATTCTATATAAGTTTATCGATATCTATCCTTATTTGTCAAAATTTCAGGATTTTTTATAAGTTATTTTTAATTACACTATTTTTTGTCACAGCCAATTGACTACCTTCAATTATTTGTTTATTTTGATTAAATCGTTATTTCTGTTAATTGTATTTTTTACATGTCATTAGTTACGTTCATTACATTTTTTAATATTCATTTTATTCGTTACATTTGTTAATATTCATTTTGATATTTTGCACAGTGTAGAAATTCATTCAAATATGGATAAGATTTCATCCACATATATTGTATTAACCAATGGTTTTGTCCCACAGTTTTAATATAATGGTATTGTACTATTGGTCGTTTTTAATTTCTTATTTAAACAATAGTTTATTCATTAAGTCAACGGTGGTGATATATTTTTAGATTAGGATTGAGAATTTTTCAAATTTTTATCCAAAAAAAGGGTTTCACTATTCATTAATATTCCGACTATCGCCACCCCGAAATCTGGCGAAGCTTCGGCAATACAAAACCCTGACCCAAAAACCCAAGCTTTCTTCCCTTCTCGATCTCTTTGTTTGCTGCCAGCAGCAACAATAATAGCAACCAGAAGCTCCAAAGAATTCCACCAGGGAACCACCCAAAAAACCTCCATACCCGCCTTTTCTAGCGAAAACCAACCAGTCACCCTCGCTTCTCCTCTTTCACTCACTGTGACAAGAAACACAACCAGACAAACCCAAACAGCCACCGGTCATCCCTAAATCTCCCACGAAACCCTGCTGGTCAGCAGCTCACACGAACCCAAACCCCCACCAGAAAAAACAGAAACCCACTCAAAACGATCAGATTTTTCTCAAGTTTTACCACCGGAGCACACACCTCTCCTCCTCACTGTTCTCCCTTACCAAACCCACCTCCGATCGCCACCAAAATGCCATCGAAAAACATCGGCAACAATTAGCCACAACATTGCCAGACCAATAACAAACCCATTTACCCTTCTTCCTCATTCCTCCACCACGAACTAGACCCCAAAACTCCCTCCGTTTTTCTGCCGCTGCAACCAGCAGCAAGCTACAGCCAAACGACCACCAAACCTCCCCTGTTCTTCCTCGCTCAACTCATCGGAAAACCAGCTCCCAGAACCTTCCACCTAAAAGCCACCAAATCACTGCCAGAAGCGAGCATAAAGCTCACCGAACAAGACCCAATTAGCTCCCAAAACGAGCTCAACTACAATGACCCATGAGCTCCAGGCTTGGGCGAACAGAGCGAGCAATATATTACACTGTCACGACGTTAATGTTCCGGCAAAACCCGAGCTCCGACGATCAATGATATGGCAATCTCTGTTACCCTATCTCCGGCAAAATCGGTCAGCTAAGGGTTTCTCGGTAACTATTTTGACATTATTATCTTTTATTTTGTTTATTTTCCTTAGCCTTACTATTGAATGGATTGGTTTTTCTCTTTTCTTTATTGCATTACTTGAGTGATCTTTTAGATATATTTTGGGTATTGTTCATTGACCAGTTTCGTATTGCTTGTTATTTGGTACTTCTTTCCTTTTTTATATAGCTTAATATGATGTAGTTTCACAAATTTTGGGCAGAAGCCAAACTTTCCCATGGCCACTTTATATTTTTTTTAATGTTTGATTGTTGATTTTGTTCTCCCATAGTGTTGCCTACTCCATCTATAGCCGTGACATTGATAATAATGCATTGTTTATTTATTGTTAATTTTGTTCTCTATTTTTCAATAACTTTGGGTCTTTGTTTGCTTTAAGTTGGTTGTTACTGTTACGTTTGTTCATATTTAGTTGCCTTTTAATTTATTTAAGATAAATAATTTCATGCATTTTCTCAATTGTTTCCGTCATGTTGCTTTAGTTGTTATCATTTAGTTATTGTTGGCAGGTTATTGCATTTATTTCGTATCATCTTCTTATTGGTTTTATGTGATTTCATGTTTTGAAAATATTATATTGAAATTGGCCAATTAAAAAATCTCTCCGTCGATTTTTGATGCCTCCCTAATGTTAAAATACGGAAATATAGTTTAAATTTATATTTTTTGTAAGTTAAAATTGCCGATGAAGAAATTACCGTCGATTATCAAGACCTCCCATGTTAATAAGACGGATTTTTATTTTTAAGTTATTATTTAATTCATTTATTTTTGTTCATATTTATTTATTACTAATATTTTTACTAAGTATTTTTACAGGCATCCCAGAGTCACTTCTCATTGAAGCTAATCAAATGGAGTTCGAATTATCTTTATTATTCATTATTGTGTATATATTATCGATGTTAGGCAAACCTTAGGCCATTTTGATATTATTGTTTTCTTTTATTATTTGTGTATATCGCATGTTTGTTTTACGTGTATATTATTTTTATCTTCTCCTCAATTTTTAAAAATGAATTCAGTCGGAACCCACAGTTGTAGATTTCGAAGGATGCTTAACACCTTCCCTTCGGAATAACCTGAACCCTTACCTAGAATCTAATGGTTTCGTGGATCATTTAATTGGTTTCTTGGTTTTTCCTAAAATTAGGTGGCGACTCCTTTAAAACTCTCTTTTTTCTTAAAATTCTTTTAAAAATGAATTAATTGATGATTTTTTGAGTCACCACGACGTTTCTTCTTATTTGAATAATGTAGGGATGTAAACAAACACGACCATCAACTGTACTTGTTAATGATAATAGATTTTTCTCAGAACCAAACCAATAATTCTTGGCACCTCTTTGACAAATAAAATATCTTCTTCTATTGATGAAAACAATATTGTGGTGTTCATTTTTATGTAAAAACCATGTATATTCACCTATATTTATAGTGTGTTCGGGCTTGGCCATATTAAAAATAATTTGACTCATTGATTATTCTTAATGATATTATATTTCTTATATTTATGTTGATAATCATTAATGATTTCAGTTAATAGATATGGAATAGTTGTAATGATCCTTGAGGTCATTTATGTATTTTTTTCATTCTTTTATTGTTTTGTTGCTTTACGTAGATTTCTTATACCTTTTTGTGTGGTGCTTGGATGGGTGGCACATTTTTCAAGGTGGTTGGGAGAGTTTGGTGTGAGTTTTACCCTTTTGGAGGCTTATGAAATGAAAGTATTGAATTTAGTCAACATCCAGAGATCTTGATATCGAATGAGGATTCCATTAGTTCCATCAGCTCTCGAAGGTTTTTTTTGTATAGTTGGATGGTTGGTTTGGGTTTCGAGACTTTCATTTTAAGTTTGTGTTGCATGGCATTTTAACTTTAAATTTTTGGCCAAAGTTTTACTTATTCAACATGCTTGGTAAAAGTTCTTGGATGAGAAATCATTCAGCGCGGTAGATTTTGAAATTCCAAGTTTGGTCTAGACCGACTTTTGGTTCAGGTTCCGAGGTAATCAGAATGATTTTGTGGCATTTGTCATTTTTTTTGTTGTTTGCCTTGAAAGTGTTGACTTAAGTCAACATTCTAACAAGATGACATCTGTTGTTGTTTCATCAATTTTGTTGAGTCCGGAATATCTTTACGGAGTGGGTAGCACTCTTGCTTTACATTGTTTGGAGCCCAAATAATTTATGAGGGTCTATTCAAAGTTTTGAGCATTATTCTCCAACTCCTAATGTAGAAGTTATGGCACATCGGATTTAGAGGCCCTTAAACTCTTAAGCATTAGCCGCTTAAGCGGTTTGGGTCCCGCTTTAGCTAGAGAGGCCAAAGGGAGTGAGGCCAACTTAAAGGAATGGCTGACCGCTTTTGCCGCAAGCACCTCTATGAGCTAGGCCGCTTTTGCACCTAGCTGATAGATTTAGCAATGGCCTCTTAAGCGACCATTTGACCACTTTTGTGGTTATTAATAAGGATTTATTCCCTTTCTTCCTCCTTAATTTTTAAAAGAACCCATTGTTGAGAGAGAGCTTGGGTCTTGGCGATTTTGTTCATTTCTTGCCCATTTCCAGTGATTCAAATTAAATTTCTTTCCTTCTCACTTCCTAAAATCGATGTTAGATTTATTTCCCTGATTCAATTTTGTTTTCGACCTTAATCCTATGGAATTCAAATCTTGCTAGAAATGTTATACTGCTTATCTATATATATGATCTTTCAGATCTCGGTTGCCTATAATGTATACAAAGTACCCACTATTTTGGTAGTCATACTACACTTATCCATCTTTTTTTGTTGCAGCTCCCAGTATAAGGCACCCTCAGTGAGCATTTGATCTACCTTGACTGGCACAGACTTGGATCGTGGTGATCTCCTAGCGTTCAAAGACTTGTTGCTTTACCTCTTTTGTACTGATTTGTACTTTGTACTTTTATTAGTTAGTTCTCTTGAACATATAGCCTTACCGTACTTAGTAGCTCTTGTATCAGTCACAATAGGTCTGGGGATTTGTTCTTGTGTTAGTTTGTCTTCTTGGTCACTTTTGGGCCTCTTTTTCATATTTTGTATCGTCCTTAAAAATATATACTATGGCCAATTTCTATATCTTATTTAGGTTTCTGCTTAGTTATAGTCAATATCTTATTAAATTGTTATCTTCCACAAAAAAAAAATTAGATTTATGGCTTGCCTACTCTAGGGTTATAGTGGCCACCATTATGGGCCGATTTCGGATTGTGACAGTGTGATATCAGAGATTTAGTTTCATCGGTCTTACCAGTATAGGAGAAAGTGCTTAGTAGAGTATCATGAATCAGTTTGATGACGTTCAGATCCAATCTTCAGGAATCTATATGCATTCATAGGAATGCGTCACTATTTCTTGATTCTTATCGTGCTTTCTTGAATTATGGAAATGTCTAAACTTTATTTGTTTCATTCTTCAGCAAATGGATAGGAAATGATCGTCAGTAGGTGGGCGAGATCCTCCTACACCTCCAGATGGAACCCCAGCTAGGAGTAGAGGTCGAGTTAGAGAATGGGAAGTAGCACAAGCTAGGAAACAGGAGCGGGCACTGTAACAAAAAGCCTGAGATACTTTGATTCGTGACCGCACCAGTGCTATAAGATACTTTGGAAAGGATCCTCAACTTCATGGAGAGTGTGTCCCGGCAGGGACTTTGCATAGTACTTCATGTGGACGCCAGGTTTAGGAGAAGGCTCAAACTTCATCCCAGAAAGGGGCATGGGCTGTTCAAATTATGGCAGCAAAACCTACTACCGCGACTTCTCATTTAGTGGTTCTACTAGTTTCGACAAGTGATCTACCTATAGTAGTGAGGCCACTTATTTCTTCTTAGGAGCACAAGATATTAGGACAGTTCATAAATTTGGGTCCTCCTAGGTTCATAGGTGTTGCATGTGAAGAAGCACACAAATTTATGGTCAGTTTTTCTGGAGAGGTTGCATAACCTCAGTTTATTGAAATCTCACGGGGTTGTTTACACTAATATTCAGCTAGATGGGTCAGTAAAGAAGGTGTGGAGGTCTTATTGCAAGTACATACTAGCCTGGTCATCTCCAATGACTTGACTCAGTTTTTTTAGGCTTTCTTTGAGAAGTATGTACCTCGGAGCTTGAGGAAGCCGTTGAAACTTGGGTTCACATACTAGAATCATGGGTCATTGTCAGTTGTGGGCATATGAGACATCGTTCCGCGAGTTATCCAGACATAAGACTATTCTTACACCAATAGAGTCTGAGAGGGTGCACATATTTCTTAGAGGGTTGGGATTTCCACTTTAGTCGGCTATAGAGTTGATTGTAGCGTTGGGTTGTCCTTTTCTTTAGATAGTTAACCAATCACACACCATTGAGGGGATCCTCGTGAGGCCTATGGAGGCAGCTATAAGTGGCCCCATCGTTAGGGTGGTTTTAGTAAGTCTCAGTCTTGTGGTAGAAGATTTCTAGGAAGAGGTTACCCACAACAATTTAAGCCGACATGACTGGTTCATGAAGCTTAAAGATGGTGGAACTCCGGTGAGATTGATCCTTAGTGATTTCTTTGGCCATTTCAGATTATTATATTATTTAGCTCGGTAATTTTGTTGACAAGCCTTAGTTTAGGTTAATTCTTGACTTCGTTGTCATTTCAAATACTTAGAATGCTCTTTGGTGGCGCAAAACTTAGTTTTATGTGCATTGATTACTTTGGTGTTTTTTGGGCCCCTTTTCAGTTATGTTTAAACAACTTAACAACTTTTTAACTCTAACTAGTTTTGACTTAATTTCAACAACAAAATCATCCAAATAAACCACATTATTTATTTAAACTTATTTTAACAACTTTTTAACTCTAACTAGATTTGACTTAATTTCAACAACTAAATCCATCAACTAAACCACATTATTTATTTGAACTTATTTAAACAACTAAACAACTTTTTAACTCTAACTATTTTTGACTTGACTCCAACAACTAAATTCATCAACTAAACCACATAATTTATTTGAACTTATTTAAATAACTTAACAACTTTTTAACTCTAACTAGTTTTGACTTAATTCCAACAACTAAATCCACCAACTAAACAACATTATTTATTTAAACTTATTTAAACAACATTAACGCTAACTAGTTTTGAATTGATTTCTAAATATAAAGCTAAGTGTCAACACTAGATGGACACAAATTGATCTTGCAAGAAAATCAATTTTGTCATCAATAGGATCAACTAGTGTTGGTACTTATGCTTAACAAACACATTATTCCTAAATTAAAGCTTAATATCAACACTAGATGGACACAAATCGATCTTGCAATAAAATCAATTTTGTCATCAATAGGATCAACTAGTGTTGATACTTATGCTTAACAAACACAATATTCCTAAACTAAATCCTATTATCAAGACTAAATGGACACAAATCGATCTTGCAAGAAAATCAATTTTTTTCATCAATAGGATCAACTAGTGTTGGTACTTATGCTTAACAAATACATTATTCCTAAAATAAAGCTTAGTATCAATACTAGATGGGCACAAATCAATCTTGCAAGAAAATCAATTTTTTCATCAAAAGGATCAACTAGTGTTGGTACTTATGCTTAATAAATATATTTCTAAATTTAAAGCTAAGTGTTAACACTAGATGGACACAAATCGATCTTGCAAGAAAATCTTTTTTGTCATCAATAGGATCAACTAGTGTTGGTACTTATGCTTAACAAACACATTATTCCTAAATTAATGCTTAGTATCAACACTAGATGGACACAAACCAATCTGGCAAGAAAATCAATGTTGTCATCAATAGGATCAACTAGTGTTGGTACTTATGCTTAACAAATATATTTCTAAATTTAAATCTAAGTGTCAACACTAGATGAAAAAAAAACGATCTTTCAAGAAAATCAATTTTGTCATCAATAGCATCAACTAGTGTTGGTACTTGTGCTAAACAAACACATAATCACCTAATTTAAAGCTAAGTGTCAACCCTCGATGAACACAAACAAATTATCACAAAATTAAAGTTAAGTATCAATACTAGATGGACATAAACACATTATAGAAAATAATTGTACTTTAACTTTAGAAATTTAGAAACACCAAACCGTATCTCCTACTTTGATGAACGAGGCAGTATAGTCTTGTATCAACTTTTTTAAAAGTTGAGCTTCCTCAGTTGCCTAGCACGAAAAGAAACAATTTTAAAAATTTCAGTGGTCATTATAGAGAGATTTCAGTCATTATAACATTTCAAAAATGGCTCAGACAATTTTGTGTAAGTTTACAAATTTAATTAATTTACACCCACAAACCAACCTCTTTCACATTAAATGCTTCATTTTTTTCCATATTATTTAGTAAATCTCCTCAGTTTTCTTCATATATCCAACTTCTTTTTGTTTGTGTTCAAAAAAGAGGTTCGAAATATAAAATATAAAACACATAAAGAGGTTAAAGGGGTTTAATATCTACTATACATATATTAAATTTATTTTAACCATGTATAATGGTGTAATTTTCTGCCCCTATTCATAATCTACTGTACATATATAAAATTATTTTAACCATGTATAATGGTGTAATTTTTTTCCACGTTCATAATGAACACATTCCTATTTTCTTTTTTAGTTAAGCAAGAATAAAATATTATATAGTAAATATGTTCATAATTATCATATTCCCTGTTTCTTTTCAAATAGAAAAAATGAAAACAATTGAACAACCCTGTCTCTTTTCAAATAAGCACTAAAAATGAATTTTTGAAAATTTAAAACTTACCTAAGTTTGCTACTGTTGCCGTCGACAGATGTTGTCGCCATCTGTGCGCTGATGCCGATGTCTCCTGGTGTGGCGCTCAGTTCTGGTGCTATTGCATCGTCTGCAGCTGCTGTTGCCGTCTGCTGGTGCGGCGTTTCAACCTACTGATGTTATTGAAGAGTGGAGATGGTGGCGTTGCCGTCTCCTACTGGTCGGAGATGGTGGCGTGGCTTGCGACGATCGCAGATGGGTGGGAGAGGTGAGAGAGGTTAAGGAGTGAGAGATGTGACTTAGGGTTTTGTGAGAAAAGGGAAATAATTATCATTCTTTTTTAAAAGAAGTATTATTTAACTGACTACGAGATGTGAGTATCTTTTAAAATAATTATCTATATTTAATAATATTTAATAAATACCGGCATCATGAAGTCAATATTTATTTAAAAAAATACCAATTTAAATATAACGACTACTTGAGGTCGGTATTTATTAATTTATTTTAACTTAAACAGACCTCTTGAGGTCGATTTTATTAATTAAAATTACACACATACGCACGCACGCACACGCGCACGCACACCCTGCGCGCGCACGTTCACGCACACACACCCACACAAACACACACACACACACACACACATATATATATATATATACCGTCCAATTATATAAATTTATCAGTATAAAATTTAATATATAAACCTCCTTGAATTGATCATCGGTATTTCTTTAATTGATAATGTATTTCATATTTGAACCACTAATATATAAGACTTTATTTGTTAAACTACTCGAGGAGTTTATAATCAACGTATTTCGTACTCCGATAAACTATCCTTTACATGTCATTGTCTACGATATGATCACTACACTGGACATCCATTCAAGATCGAACGTAATAATCTTGATAGAACTTGCTTTGTACAGTAGTTTACGATGTTCTATTGTCTATTTCATAAAACAAGATAAGACATTCAAGGTTATACGTACAAATAATTAAACAATTAATTATACATATAAAATTTAATTAATTGTTATCATGACATTTCTACGAGTATTATCTCACATTTCAAACTCGAATGGATTATATGCTAGCTCTTCACCTCTACATCATTACATGAGATATTGAGTTCATGATTTGATGACGGACCGATAGAGTTTGTACATAACTCTAGAAATATAAGTATAATTATCTCTTAATTCATGTCAACGTAGTTTCATACTCTAAATATGGATTATTGATGCTTTTTGTTTATTCCATGAATTCTAACTTTTTATTTATAAAAGTATACAAAATTGTTACACTTTTTGAAACAATTAGTTGTAGGCGTAAAATGAAAATTTAGTATTATACACAATAGCAAAATTATGATTAATAGGAATATTTTAAACAAACGGACCTCCGGATGTCGCTTTTATTAAAAGTAATTAGATTAAATAAAAAATATTGACCTCATGAGGTCGGTATCACATTAAATTTTATGAAAAATAAAAATTAATCCTGTTAATTACATAATACTGACATTGGGAAGTCGGTATTTTATATTAATTTATTTTTTAACTTATAGAAAAATGTCATCCGGAGGACGATTTATATAAAGTTAATTGAAAATATTAATTTATTAATTTTCTGGAAGTCACTATATAAATATTTTAATGAAAATTAATTTAATTACATACTATTTAATTTTACCGACTTTTGAAAGTCGGTATGATATTATTTTTTTGTTTTTTATTTCACACAAAATCGTCCTCCAGAAGAGTATTTAAATAAAATTACCAAATATTTCTCAATTTTGTTTTTTATATTTAATTGAGAAAAAAATATTGTTGTTTATTTAATACAGACATCAAGAGGTCAGTTTTTATTGTAATTCATTTTTTTCGGGAAAAATTCTAACTTTCAAAGGTCGGTATTTGGTTTTCCCACTTTCTTTTGCATAAAAACCGATTCTTTGTAGTCAGTTTTCTAATATTTTTTGTTTATTCTTTTTAACAATACCGACCTCCGGAGGTCGGAAATTACCGACTTCCATTTGACGTCGGTAATTTTTAGGACGGTATTCACTTTTTTTTAGTAATAATTACCGTGAGAGGCAACCACACTAAATCCCCCGTAGGAGTGTTAGAGAAAATAGACAGAAAACTTGGAGAAAAACTGAGGCTCAAAGTTAAGAGTACTGTATGCTAAAGTCTTAGTTTTTTCTATATCTTAAATCAAAGGAGAGTACAACTTTGTATAGACTTGAAAATAAACAAACTACTAAGTAACTAGATTATCATTACTCCCATTAACTAAGCAACAACTAATTAATAACAACAAACTAGAAAGTACTGCACCAAGGTCTGCTAACAACTATCCCAAGAATATAGGACACTGCTAACCAACTTAATTGACCAGGTCATACATAGAATTGCGGAAAAAACTTATCCACATCGGGTGGATACACCAAACTAATGCAATTTTCATTATTATGTGATTTAATGAAGTAAAACACATGTTAATTAATTAAGGTTAATTAAGTAAAATGAACTTTAAATTTAAACACATGGCATGCATGTATTGGAATGGTGTATACACCCAGTGCGGGTAAGTTTTACCCTAGAATTGTTGTTTAATATTCCCCTTTGATCAAAGTTACAAACACCAAGCAAACGCCCTCAAATAGATTAACTTGTTTATTGTCAAATACTTCGTCAATATATCAGCTAATTGCTTATAAGTGCTGCAATATTTCAATACAATTTCCTCATTTGCAACCAAATCACGAATGAAACGGAAGCTAACATTAATGTGCTTAGTTCTACTATAAAAATGTAGATTTTTTGTCATCGAGATTGATGTTTTGTCGTCGCAGTGTATCTCTGTTGCATTTTTTTGACATCCCTATTTTATTCAATCAAGGCACAACATCATCGTGACTCAAAAAATGATCAATTGATTCCATTTTAAAAGAGCATTTATAGTAAAAATAATTTTAAGGGAGTCACCACCTAATTTTAGGATAATTAGGAAACTACTTAATTTAAAAAATAGAAAAGGGTCAAATATACCCTTGAATTATTAAAAATAGTTCAAATATACCTTTCGTTATACTTTGGGTCCACATATACCCCTCACGTTATACTTTAGGCCCAAATATACCCTCATTGTATTTATGCACAATATACCCCTAATTTTAACGGAAAGACACATGTCAAGCTTAGAATTAATTGACTCATCCCCAATTTTAAATATTCAATTTTGATAGGAACTCACCCATCTAACCGACCTGACCCAACTTTTTCATCTTCTTCACTTTTGTGTCCAGAAAAAATAATAATTGCGGAGATTCTCCTCCATCGCCTTCCTCAAATTCCAATCGAATACACCAAAAACGGTAGTCATCATGATAAAAAATATACCAATATGATTCATCATCATGACTAGAAACACAAGCTTTCTCTTCTGCTAGCACAATCGAGAATTCTTTGACAATTAAATATGATTTGAAACTCAACCCAATCACGACTTGTAGCATTTTGTTAAAAACATCAAGGATCCAAAACCCAACACTGAAAATAGCAATGGTACGAGGCTTAGATCCTTTCCTGAAGGGATAACCGGAAGCTTGTCCAAAGTCACGGCAAATCCAATGAGGAAATCAGCTATAGTGAAATGCAACGCCGGCGGAAATGAACGTTCGACGACATCTGAAACGGAATGAGCAATTGTGATTGTTATAACTCATAACTGGTTGAATGACAGCCTAATGAATGGGGCAAATCAATGTGGAATTCCAAACAATTGAACATTAGGTGTATGCAAAGAAAACTGAAATGCCTAACCGAATTAAACACCACCAGTATAGGAGCCACCATTATAATTTCCATAGCTTTGTTGGGGTGGTAAAGGATGTTCAATGTAGAGAAGAAGAAACAATAAGTTTGATTGGGTCGGGCGGTTAGAAGGGTGGGTTAAACAAATTGGATATTTAAAATTGGGATGGTTCATTTAATTCTAAGCTTAACATGTGTCTTTCTGTTTAAATTAAGGGTATATTTGTGTCAAAGTAAAATAAAAGGGTATATTTAGACTCAAAATATAATGGGAAGGGTATATTTTGACCCAAAGTATAATGAAGGGTATCTTTAAACTATTTCCAATAGTATAATGGTATGCTTGACCCTTTTCTATTTTAAAAAAAATATCTACAAAACCAATAGACTCTAGGTAATGGTTCAAGTGATTCCATAGGAAAGGTATTAAGCACCTTTCAAAATCCACAATTGTGAGGAGATAAAACTATTGCATGATTATATAATAAACATGAAATACACACAGAGAATAAAGTAAACCATAATATAAGAAACAACATAATTTTGTCTAACGCCAATGATATACACAATAGTGAATCAAAAAATATTATTCGAACTTCATTCGATTAGCTTCCTTGGAAAGAAACGTTGGGTACCTAAAAAGACACTTAGTAAAAGTGTTATTAATGGATAAATATGAATCAAATAAATATATATGAATAATAATTTAAAAAATAAAACTCTTATTATGAATATTGGAGGTGTCACTCCCCGAGGCTACCCCCTGGACGTAAACACAGGACATAGGATCACGAGTGACCTCAAGGTAACCCTGAGCTGGCATATCATAAGCATACTAAAAGATTACTGAATAAATATATTGTGCAGAAGCTTAAACTTTGATAACTAAAAATGGGGAATACCGAATACTGATCTGAATATATAAAAGACTATGAGTTTAATAAAAACTGGAGGATCATACTAAAAACCAAAACAGAATCAAGTACTATGTCTGAAAAAGCCTCTAACTGACTAAATTTGCTGGGACATGCCCCCACCTAATCTAGCGAAATTGAAAACTAAATAAAAAGACTAAAGTGTAAAGCATGCTATTGTCTTCAAAGTATGATTACTCACCACTGAAGCTGCTGAACTGGAGATCGAGAACCGATCTATGCGTGATCTGGATGCTGAGTACCTGAATCTACATCATGCAAGGATGTTGCGCAGAGTATGCATCAGTACTTGGAATGTACTGAGCATGCATGATATAGGGTGTAGCTGAATAAAATACATCACTGATCAAAGTATACTGAGCAATAGCATAATCTGAACTGAATATAAATGCGGAAATATACTAAAGGCTGAGCAAAATGCAATGACCAAGTACTAATCATTCTTTTTATTCAATTATGTAAAATGGTGTGGTAAAGAAAAAAGAAATTTGTAAGCCTAATAAAAAATAAGAGATATGTGTTTGACAACTTGACTTGATAATGCGTTTGCAAAAAAAAAAAACTAAGCAGGTATAAATAAATCATATGAGAAAAATTGGTGCTATTTGTTGGAAATAGGAAAAATAAATTATATTATTTGCTATCTTTAATTTAGAGGTTGAATTAAAAAAATTAAAGTTTCAACTAGTGAAAAAAATGATCGAATTGATTTTACTATATCAAACACTTTATTTTGAGACATTAATTTTTCTAATTTTAATTAATTTGATAGCACCACTATTATTGGTAGAGTACAAATTCGTTATTACAATAGTAAATTCAGACTCGTGAGCAGAAGAACACAATATTATGAGATCAAATTGATCACTGGTATACCATCACTATTAGTTGGGATAAAATTTGTGATAAACTTGCAGATTCATAAACTAAGGTCTTGCAATATAATGGATCTGAAGCACATCGAGTGAGTTGAAATTGAAGCTCATAAATTACTGAGTCATATATGAGGTAACCCAACACAGGGACTAGATATTGTATAACTAGATTCAATGGGAAAAAAGAATCATATGATGACTTGTTGTGAAATGCACTATTATTAATTTTATTTAATCCCTATGATGTGAGTGTATTTATCCTATAATGACTTGTGGAGGTTGAGTCTATGGACTCTTAATAAAAGTTTGTATCTCGTATGAGTGGGGTGTAAAATTATAGGAGAACCCTCGATAGATTTCACCTATGTGAGTTTGGAAGTAGTCTGCTTCCTATGAAAATTGGGCTTATTCTGAAAAACACTCATGAAACCGAGATAGCACAAGGTCGTAGTGTGTTGGCTTTTAAAGCTCATGTAAACACCTTGATTATTATGTGTAGGCACTGATACCTTATTTCCCTTATGCAGTTATAGTTCAACTCTGAGACACAACGACTCTAGAGTAAAGATTAATAATATTTTACTAAGTGGAGATTCAATGCAAAACACACCTTTATTATGCACAATAGTTTTCCTTTAACTGATAGACTCTCTTATCTAATATAACAAGATTACACCATAAACATAAATTCTAACAAAGATAATCTACTTCACAAAAACCCATTTGTCTATTTTAAAATCTTTTTCAAGAACCCTTCTAAGAAATTTCTAATTCTAATGAAAATAGAATACACAATACCTGTAGCTGCAAAAATGCAAAACCTACGAATAAGAAGTCCCAACATATGATACATACCTACAAGGAAAAACGTAGAAGAATGAGAAGAAGATACACCATCTTCAAGGAGAAGTGAGAAGTGACGATACCTAAGAGGCTGAGCTTATGATGAAATGGTCTTGAAGAGACAAACCTACCTGATATATGTTAAACATTTACCCTTTTATTTTATTTTCAAAAATTAATTAAGAGAAAATCTTTAGGCGGGTCTAGTAAATTTAGTGGAGGGAAAATAATTGAGGGTAAGATATCCGTTGCAATACATTTATTTTCGTAAGAATCGTGACCATAGAGTAGCCTACGGGGTCGGTTTTGTGGAACCCTTGCAATAAGAGACACTATGGCAACAATTTTAGTACTAATGCAACAATTTAATTTTAGAAGTGTTTCAGTAGGTCCTGTTGTCCATTGAAATGATTATAATCGTGTCGAATGACTATCTATTGCAACACATATTTAATCGTTGCTAAATAATTGTTGCTAAAGGCATGCTTTCTAGTAGTGTATTAGTAATCAACAATTTTTATTTGCTTATTTTGGAGTACAAAGTTGCTACCTTCCCATCCGTTTTAGTGGCTGATCTTTCCGGCCATTGGTGGGTATTTTATTGTGAATTATACTCCGTATTCATTGCATCAACAATTTGTGTTATTGTTACTTACTTACTCCGCTTGGATGTCAATGCTAATTAGGCTTAATCGCCTTTAGTCTAGTGACTAAACATGGTTAGCCATGACCATTGCTTAGTTAATTGAAACTCCTCTATTTTATTCTTTATTGCTTTATTATACCTTGTAACTTATGCAACATCTAGGACATTTATCTTCTTTATTAACTACCCCATTATCTTTCTATTCATTGTAAGGAACAATTCCTCACCTATAAATAGTGATGACCTTCCTTTGTTTGAGTACAAGAAAATAGAGAGTGCACAAAAGTTAGTCAAAAAGAGAGTTCTTATTAGTCGAATGGAGGTGTTCTTTTTGTGGAGCGTTGGACTCAAATCTTGTCCAAAGTTTGTTGAGTTATACTGAATGAATTGATTGTTATATCTTGGAGGGGACAAGTCAAGAGGACTACTGCTGTACCGGTGAAACATTTGCTAAAGTGGGCTCGAGTCTCCTTAAAGAGAGCAAGATTTCCGCGCCTCAGCCAGAAGAAAATATTTATTTTCTACCTTTTATTTTTCAATTATTATTTGTAATTTCACCAACAATTCATTTAACCAAAAAATTACATCCAGAAATGAAAGAATAAAGTTTTTTTCTAAAGAAAAGAAAAAATAAATATAAATAGCATTTGTGGTATAGGAGAGGTACAACACCACTTTATATATATATATATATATATACACACACACACTCACTACCTTAAAAGCATGAACTCCCTAACTTGACTTGAATGTTAAATTACTATAATACCCTCAAATTAAAACACCCAATTAATTTTTCTATATTATTTATTTATTTATTTGTTCTATCTTATATTAAAATCTTACACCTTTTCACATTAATGGGTAGTAAATTTTTTGAAGGATTGTGATATTTTTTCGATGAGTTATGACATTTTCAAAAAGTTGTGATTTTTTTAAACGGTTATGACTTGTCTAATAAAGCACGTATAACACTTTTTCATTCTATCGTTAGTTGTCTATAAATAGAGAGGTTTTCTCACACTTTTAAAATATAAATTTTGTCTAGGATGCCATCAGCTCACATACGAAAGGCCCCGCTGTTTCACATTAATCAACGTTGTCAGCTGGCGCTCGAATCTGCAGTAGAAAAAATATATGCGGCATGTAGTATGAGTACCAAACAACAGGTACCCAATAGGCATCATAGGCCAACTAACTTGGGAAACAAAATATGTAAGTGAGGAAATATATGGTAGCTAATGGTAATATAAATGGAACAATAGTAGAAAGCCTAACTATACAACTCTATAATCTAGAAGGAACGAAGTGGTAAAGTAAAGCAACTACATGAAACTTAACTAGACCCTTATAATTCAAGAAGGTATACATGTGTGAAGTTGAAAGGTAAACAACCCAAACGGACCTGATAAGCCCGGTAAGTACATAGAAGAGATAATGATATCCCTGTCTATGACTAAGTATAATCTGAAACTGAAACAGCCGACCTAGGCACGAACCACGATGAAGACACCCTGAAGAACCAATAGAACGAAGATATCAGGACTAAAACTGACTAATAAAAGTGTGCCAAGACTCAAACCGCGGATAGTAAAAGTCTGCTCGAACCTCTAACCGCGGCTAGTGAAAGTGTGCCCAAGCATCGAACAATGACTAGTAGAAGTGTGCCTAGACCTCAAACTATGGATAGCAAACTTTGTAGGATTCCATAATCACACATTCTTCATCATGTGGGAATAAATAATAGAAAGAGACCTCTTTCAGAATCACAAGGGACCCACTCAAGCTAGAAATGAATGTCTGATCCAATATAACCAATAATGCCCAAAGTCACAACCTAAAAACACTGGGGCCATAACATAGGGAAGTTATGTATAAAAGTACCAGAACAAGAGAGTTGTCATCGAGCTAAGAATTCATGCTACCAGACTCGCGTCTGATACATTGGTCTTCGGGAAGTTAAAACAGTCCAAAACGGCGTCACAGGATTTGTAAGACATAACGTCTCAAAATAGAAACTCTAAGACAATCACTAGCCTACGCCTAGTCTAAGGCCAAGAATAAGTCGCAATTAACCATACACAAAGGCATATAGCTACAACATGGCATGATACATCGAAACAAACAAGATAAACATGCTTTGTTCCCCCGAAATTACCCCCAAAGAAGGTTAAGAAAAGATTTCTATCAACTAAACATGAGACATGCTAAGAAACCTTCCAAAACTAGCTAACAACATCTAAATAAAACCACAAGCTCAATCTAAGATCGGTAGGTCGTAGCAAACATCGATTTCGATTGCGTGTGCTCCAAAATCTACTAAAATAGAGCTTTAACTTTATGAATCGTATCTGATTGCTGTCATGCTAAAAATATGTTGACGATGTCAATATGGATGTTTTTATAAAAATTAAACACAAAGACAAAGAAAACATTTTCATAAAAAATATTCAAAATATCACAAATCATATGACCACTTGTCTATATTACATATCATTTTTCTCATTACGTAGGTGATGAGGATTTATAACACTATCAACTAAAATCTTAGCTAGATTGTCTATACGAGAAGATTGATAAAAATGAAGCCTAGGGCAGGTCCTTAGAAGCCAATATTTCTTTATTTTAGCTTCTATATTTTTTTTTTGCTTCCACTTGATTTTAAGTGCATACATATATGTCAAAAAATCCTTATTAAATGCTAATCATTAGTGTCGTCCAATGATCTGGGAGAGAAAAAATAAATATAAATACAGCTTCTAGATCCAAAACCCATATAAATTGAGAAGTCAATTCTTCACGTTTCATCTTATATAGATGAATATATTCTGATATGGAAGAAGACGGGTACATTTTGATCTATTAAAATTCCTCATATTTTTTTCTCCCTTCCCTCATCCAAGCTCTTTGATCCCATAAGGTATTTTTGATAGATCTTGGAGCATCATTTCTAATGATTTCAGAATCAGCATCAGAATCGTTACTAGTTATTGTCCTTCCTCGATGAACTCTTCTACGTTGTCTTCTTGCTTGATTTTTAGTACCACTCAGAATTGTACTACCCCGTCCCCTTCCAACCATTTCTAAAATGACAAAAAAGAAACAATTATAATATTTATTCATAACCATATAATAGGTGTTAAAACATAGTTGTTTCCACAAATTTATTTTTATCAGCTAGATTGGGAACATACTTAAATATATCAAACTATATAAAATTTCCATCAAAGTCAAAACATTCAATATTTTATGTATTCCTATAATTCAACCTAGAAAACCCATCAAATTGGTTAACTTCTTTTCACCTAAGCTATGAACAGGGTCTTTACCACCCTTTCAAACTCTCTTTAATAAACATTAATGAAATATTTTGTCTTTTTAAATTTTGGATAAATGAAAATGATCTTTTCAGATATCTTATATGTAAAGATGAAGATGTCAAATGAGTAAAAAAAAAGCTAAAACTAAAAATTATAATAACAAACTAGAAAATAAATACAAAAATTCATGCTTTGATACGATCGAAAAAATGAAATAGTAACACGACCATCAACGGTAACTGTTAATGATAATAGATTTTTCTCAGAACCAAACCAAAAATTCTTGGCACCTCTTTTACAAATAAGAGATCTTCTTCTATTGATGAAAACAATATTCTGATGTTCATTTTTATGGAAAAACAATGTATATTCACCTATATTTATAGTGTGTTCGGGCTTGGCCATATTAAAAATAGTTTGACTTATTGATTATTCTTAATGATATTATATTTCTTATATTTATGTTAGGTAATCATTAATGATTTCAATTAATCGATATGTAACAGTTGTAATGACCCTTGAGGTCATTTATGTATTCTTGCATGCTTTTATTATTTTGACGCTTTCCGTAGATTTCTTATACCTTTTTGTGCGGTGCTTGGATAGGTGACACATTTTTCAAGGTGGTTGGGAGAGTTAGGTGTGAGTTTTACCCTTTTGGAGGCTTATGAAATGAAAGTATTGACTTTAGTCAACATCCAGAGATCCTCATATCGGATGGGATTCCATCAGTTCCATTAGCTCTGGAAGGGTTTTTTTGTCTAGTTGGATGGTTGGTTTGGGTTTCGAGACTTTCATTTTGAGTTTGTGTTGCATGGAATTTTAACTTTAAAGTTTCGGACAAAGGTTCACTTAGTCAACATTCTTGGTAAAAGTGCTTGGATGAGAAATCCATCAGCGTGGTAGATTCTGATTTTCGAAGTTTGGTCTAGATCAACCATTGGTTCAGATTCCGAGGTGATCAGAATGATTTGGCATTTGACATTTTTTTGTTGTTTTCCTTGAAAGTGTTGACTTAAGTCAACATTCTAACATGATGACATCCGTTTGTTGTTTCATCAATTCTGTTGAGTCCAAAATCTTGTTACGGAGTGGGTAGCACTCTTGGTTTACATTGTTTGGACCCCAAATGATTTCTGAGGGTCCATTCAAAGTTCTAAGCATTATTCTCCAACTCCTATTGTAGCAGTTATGGCATGGCGGATTTAGCGGCCCTTAAACTCTTAAATATGAGCGTCTTAAGCGGTCCGGGTCCCGCTTTAGCGAGAGGGGCCAAAGGGAGTGAGGTCCACTTAAATGAACGACTGACCACTTTTGCCGCAAGAACCTCTTGGAGCTAGGCCGCTTTTGCGGTTAGCTGATGGCTTTAGAAATAGCGGCCACTTGACAACTTTTGTGGTTATTACTAGGGATTTATTCCCTTTCTTCCTCTTTAATTTTTAAAGAACACATTGTTGAGAGAGAGCTTGGGTCTTGGCGATTTTGTTCATTTCTTGCCCATTTCCAGTGATTCAAATTAAATTTCTTTCCTTCTCACTTCCTAAACTCGATGTTAGATTTATTTCCTTGATTCAATTTTGTTTTCGACCTTAATCCTATGGAATTCAAATATTGCTAGAAATGTTATACTGCTTATCTATATATATGATCTTTCAGACCTCAGTTGCCTATAATGAATACTTAGTACCCACTGTTTTGATGGTCATACTACACTTCTGCATCTTTTTCTGTTGCAGCTCCCAGTATTAGGCACCCTTAGTGAGCGTTGGATATACCTTGGCTGTCACAGGCTTGGATCGTGGTTAGCTCCTGACATTCAAAGACCTGTTGCTTTACCTCTTTTGTACTGACTTGTATTTTGTACTTTTATTTGTTAGTTCTATTGTATATATAGCCTTATCGTACATAGTAGCTCCTATATCATTCACAGTAGGTCCGTGGATTTTTTCTGTGTTGTTTTGTCTTCTTGGTCACTTTTGGGCCTCTTTTTAATATTTTGTATCGTATTGAAAAGATATATAATATGGCCAATTTCTATATCTTATTTACGTTTCTGCTTGGTTATAGTCATTGTTTTATTAAATTGTTATCTTCCACAAATTTTTGTTTAGATTTTTGGCTTGCCTACGCACGAATTGTTGTTGCCACCATTATGTGCCGATTTTGGATCGTGACAGTGTGGTTTCAGAAATTTAGGTTCACCAGTCTTACCAGTATAGGAGAAAGTACTTAGTAGAGTATCACGAATCAGTATGATGACGTTCATTTCCAATCTTCGGGAGTCTATATGTATTCATAGGAATACTTCACTGTTTCTTGTTTCTTATTGTGCTTTTTTTATTTATGGAAATGTCTAAACTTTATTTGTTTCATTCCTTAGTAAATGGATAGGAAAAGATCGTCTGTAGGTAGGAGAGAGCCTCCTACACCTCCATATGGAACCCCAGCTATAGGTAAAGGTCGAGTTATAGAATGGACAGTAACACAAGCTAGGGAACATGAGCGTGCATTGTAACAAAAAGCCTGAGATACTTTGATTCGTGTGGGGACATCCTAGCCTCCACCTTGATTCGTGACCGCACCAGTGCTACAAGATACTTTGGAAAGGATCCTCAACTTCATGGAGAGTATGTCCCGGCAGGGACTTTGCATAGTACTTCATGTGGATGCCAGGTTTACGAAAAGGCTCCAACTTTATCCCAGAAAGGGGCATGGGCTGTTCAGAGTACAGCAGCACAACCTACTACTGCGACTTCTCATTTAGTGGTTCTACTAGTTTTGACAAGTGATTTACCTATAGTTGTGAGGCCACTTATGTCTTCTTAGGAGCACAAGATTTTGGGACAGTTCATAAATTTGGGTCCTCCTAGGTTCATAGGTGTTGCAAGTGAGGAAGCACACAAGTTTATAGTCAATTATTCGGAAAAGGTTGCATAACCTCGGCTTAGTGGAATCTCATGGGGTTGTTTACACTAATATTCAGCTGGATAGGTTAGTAAATAAGTTGTGGAGGTCTTATCTCAAGTATATACCATCTTGGTCATCTCTAATGAATTGACTCAGTTTTGTGAGGCTTTCTTTGAGAAGTATGCACCTCGTAGCTTGAGGAAGCCGTTGAAAGATGGGTTCACATACTTGAATCATGGATCATTGTCAGTTGTGGGCGTATGAGACATGGTTCCGCGAGTTATCCAGACATATGACTATGCTTACACCAATAGAGTCTGAGAGGGTGCACTTATTTGTTAGAGGGTTGGCATTTCACTTTAGTTGGCTATAGAGTTGATGGTAGCGTTGGGTTATCCTTTTATTTAGATAGTTAACCAATCGCACACCATTGAAGGGATCCTCGTGAGGCCTATGGAGGCAGCTATAAGCGGGCTGATCGTTAGGGTGGTTTTAGCGAGTCTCAATCTTCTGGTAGAAGATTTCTAGGGAGAGGTTACCCACAACAATTTAAGTCGACCAAACTGGTTCATGAAGCTTAAAGATGGTGGAACTCCGGTGAGCTTAATCCTTAGTGATTTTTTTGTCCATTTAGGATTATTAGATTATTTAGCTAAGTAATTTAGTTGACAAGAGTTTAGGTTAATTCTTGACTTGGTTGTCATTTCAGATACTTAGAATGCTCTTGGGTGGCAAAAAATAAGTTTTATGTGCATTGATTGCTTTGGTGTTTTTTGGGCCCCTTTTCAGTTATGTTTAAACAACTTAACAACTTTTTAACTCTAACCAGTTTTGACTTAATTCTAACAACTAAATTCACCAACTAAACCACATTATTTATTTGAACTTATTTAAACAACTTTAACTCTAACTAGTTTTGAATTGATTCCTAAATTTAAAGGTAAGTGTCAACAACAGATGGACGCAAATTGATCTTGCAAGAAAATCAATTTTTTCATCAATAGGATCAACTAGTGTTGGTACTTATGCTTAACAAACACATTATTCCTAATTTAAAGCTTAATATCAACACTGGATGGACACAAATCGATCTTGCAATAAAATAAATTTTGTCATCAATTGGATCAACTAGTGTTGATACTTATGCTTAACAAACATATTATTCCTAAAGTAAATATTATTATCAAGACTAAATGGACACAAATTGATCTTGCAATAAAATCAATTTTGTCATCAATATGATCAACTAGTATTGGTACTTATGCTTGACAAACACAATATTCCTAAATTAAAGCTTAGTATCAACACTAGATGGACACAAATCAATCTTGCAAGAAAATCAAATTTTTCATCAATAGGATCAACTAGTGTTGGTACTTATGCTTAATAAATATATTTCTAAATTTAAAGCTAAGTGACAACACTAGATGGACACAAATAGATCTTGCAAGAAAATTAATTTTGTCATCAATAGGATCAACTAATGTTGGTACTTATGCTTAACAAACACATTATTCCTAAATTAAAGCTTAGTATCAAAACTAGATTGACACAAAACAATCCTGCAAGAAAATCACTTTTGTCATCAATAGGAACACCTAGTGTTGGTACTTATGCTTAACAAATATATTTCTAAATTTAAAGCTAAGTGTAAACACTAGATGGACAAAAATCGATCTTGCAAGAAAATCAATTTTGTCATCAATAGGATCAACTAGTGTTCATTATAGAGAGATTTCAGTCATTATAACATTTCAAAAATGGCTCAGGCAATTTTGTGTAAGTCTACAAATTTAATTATTTTACACCCCAAATCCAACCTTTTTCATATTAAATGCTTCATTTTTTTCCATATTATTTAGTAACTCTCCTCAGTTTTCTTCATATATCCAACCTCTTCTTTTTTGTGTTCAAAAAAGAGGTTCGAAATAAAAAATAAAAAACACATAGAGAGGTTAAAGGGGTTTAATATCTACTATACATATATTAAATTTATTTAAACCATGTATAATGGTGTAATTTTCTTCCCCTATTCATAATCTACTATACATATATAAATTATTTTAACCAAGTATAATGGTGTAATTTTTTTCCACGTTCATAATGAACACATTCCTATTTATTTTTTTAGTTAAGCAAGAATAGAATATTATATAGTAAATATGTTCATAATTATCATATTCCCTGTTTCTTTTCAAATAGCAAAAATGAAAACATTTGAAATGCCCTGTTTCTTTTCAAATAAGCACTAAAAATGAATTTTCAAAAATTAAAAACTTACCTAAGTTTGCTACTGCTGCCGTCTGTAGATATTGCCGCCGTCTGAAGATGTTTCTGCCATCTGCTGGTGCGGCGCTCAGTCCTGGTGCTGTTGCGCAATCTGCAACTGTTATTGTTTGCCGTCTGCAGCTGTTGTCGCCGTCAGCTGGTTTGGCGTTGCGACCTCCTGCTACTGTTGAAGCGTGGAGATGGTGACTCTGCCACCTCCTGCTGGTCGGAGATGGTGGCGTGGTTGGCGATGATCGCAGATGGGTGGGAGAGGTGAGAGAGGTTAAGGAATGAGAGATGTGACCTAGAGTTTTGTGAGAGAAGGGATATAATTATCATTCTTTTTTAAAGAAGTATTAATTAACTGACTACGATATGTCAGTATCTTTTAAAATAATTATCTATATTTAAATATACAATAAATACTGGCATCGTGAAGTCAATATTATTTTAAAATAATACTAATTTAATATACCGACTACTTGAGGTCAGTATTTATTAATTTATTTTAATATAAACCGACCTCTTGAGGTGGATTTTATTAATTAAAATTACACACGCACACACACACTCTCTCTCTCTCTCTCTCTCACACACACACACACACACACCCATATATATATATATACCGTCCAATTATATAAATTTATCAATATAAAATTTAATATATAAACCTCCTTGAATTGATCATCGGTATTTCTTTAATTGATAATGTATTTCATATTTGAACCACTAATATATAAGACTTTATTTGTTAAACTACTCGAGGAGTTTATAATCAACGTATTTCGTACTCCGATAAACTATCCTTTACATGTCATTTTCTACGATATGATCACTACACTTGACATCCATTCAAGATCGAACGTAATAATCTTGATAGAACTTACTTTGTATAGTAATTTACGATGTTCTATTGTATATTTCATAAAACGAGATAAGACATTCAAGGTTATACGTAAAAATAATTAAACAATTAATTATAAATATAAATTTAATTAATTGTTATCATGACATTTCTACGAGTATTATGGCACATTTCAAACTCGAAGGGATTATATGCTCGCTCTTCACCTCTACATCATTACATGAGATATTAAGTTCATGATTTAATGACGGACTGATAGAATTTGTACATAACTCTAGAAATATAAGTATAATTATCTCTTAATTCATATCAACGTAGTTTCATACTCTAAATATGGATTATTGATGTTTTTTTGGTTTATTCCATGAATTCTAACTTTTTATTTATAAAAGTATACAAAATAGTTACACTTTTTGAAACAATTAATTGTAGGCGTAAAATAAAAAATTAGTTTTATGCACAATAGCAAAATTATGATTAATAGTAATATTTCAAACAAACCGACCTCTGGATGTCGCTTTTATTAAAAGTAATTAGATTAAATAAAAAATGCCAACCTCATAAGGTCGGTATCACATTAAATTTATTAATTTTCTGGAAGTCATTATATAAATATTTTAATGAAAATTAATTTAAGTACATAATATTTAATTTTATCGACTTCCGGAAGTCGGTATTATAATTTTTTTATTTTTTATTTCACACAAAATGGTCCTCCGGAAGAGGATTTAAATAAAATTAATTCAAAATATTTCTCAATTTTGTTTTTTATATATAATTGAGAAAAATATTTTTTTTTATTTATTTAATACCGACATCAAGAGGTCAGTTTTAATTGTAATTCATATTTTTCAGAAAAAATTCCGACCTCCAAAGGTCGGTATTTGATTTTCCCGCTTTATTTTGCATAAAAACCGACTCTTTGAAGTCAATTTTCTAAAGTTTTTTTTTTTTTTTTTTATTCCTTTTAACAATATTGACCTCCGGAGGTCGGAAAATACCGATTTCCATTTGAGGTCGGTAATTTTTAGGTTGGTATTCACATTTTTTTAGTAATAATTACCGTGAGAGGCAACCACACTAAATCCCCCGTTGGAGTGTTGGAGAAAATAGACAGAAAACTTGGAGAAAAACAAAGGCTCAAAGTTAAGAGTATTGTATGCTAACGTCTTAGTTTTTTCTATATCTTAAGTCAAACGAGAGTACAACTTTTTATAGACTTGAAAATAAACAAACTACTAAGTCACTAGATTACCACTACTTCCATTAACTAAGCAACGACTAATTAATAACAACAAACTAGAAAGTACTGCACCATGGTCTGCTAACAGCTATGCCGACAATATAGGACACTACTAACCAACTTAATTGACCAGGTCCTACATAGAATTGCGGAAACAACTTATCCACATCGGGTGTATACACCAAATTACAACAATTTTCATTATTATGTGTTTTAACGAAGTAAAACGCATGTTAATTAAGTAAAATGAACTTTAAATTTAAACACATGGCATGCATGTATTGGATTGGTGTATACACCCAGTGCAGGTAAGTTTTACCCTAAAATTGTTGTTTAATATTCCCCCTTGATCAAAGTTACAAACACCAAGCAAACACCCTCAAATAGATTAACTTGTTTGTTGTCAAAGACTTCGTCAATATATCAGGTAATTGCTTATTGTCACGACCCAGACCATCGTGATTGGCACCCACCCTAACCCTCCGGTGGGAGAACCATTCATACTAATTAGCTAACCAACTTAATCAAAATACTAAAGCATTTAAGGGTACAGAAGCAAGTTTAAATGCTAAGGAAAGAATTAGGGACTTCCCATAAACTCTAAACAAAAGTCTAACAACTAAAACAAATGTGGATGTAACACCTAGAACCTTAAAGTCAATGTACCAAAACTCTAACAAGATCCATAAGTCTAAACAAAAAGGGGCACAACCCCATACTAAGAATAAGAAATCTAAAGAACTTAGTCTAAGTCCAGAATGTGGACATAAACAAAAAAAGAACTCATGGCAGCCCGGAAGAACTAACTCACCCTTGAATTCGATGACGATCACTGATCTTCTAAATGAGGTTTGTCCATAGTCGCTTGAAGATGCCCTGTACTCAACAATGAAAGAGCAAGTGCAATATCAATACACAACCACAGTGTACTGGTAGGATCACACGTCTATATATCCCACTAAGTGCAACATAACATAAGTCAATACAATACAATAATAACATGCATACACTGAACATATACAATATCAACATCATTACGAATAAAGATCAAGTTCACAATTCTCAATTACACAGTTATGACAAGCCAATGATCTTCTCATGGGATCCACACACAAACTATTAGCATACCGGTACGTGGTATCAGATCCAATGTTTATGCCGGAGCGTCGCAACCGATCCCATGTTTATGCCGAAACGTGGCAACCGATCCAAGTTAGTGTGTTGAAACGCAACACCCGATTAATTCAACAAGCCACGATCACAATCACAAAGTACGTTCTCATAATCATACAATCAAGTCATGATTTATGGCATTCATCATTCATCTATCCTCATTTACAATTAATGTGATCAATAGTGCAACATTCGCATACAGACACGTATTATAATGAAGCAAGAACAAACATATATCACAAAATCATGAAATCACAACCATCATCTACCTCGAACAAATCTTGAAATTCCCTAAGAAACTTGATCCTTCCCTTTCCGGATTCTTTCCGCTTGTTCTTGGTGTACAAACAATCAATACAATGCTAGGATTAATAAAAAACACCTGATTACCCGGATTATATCACTAATATCCATCCTAGGTCAAACCCATGATCCCCCTACCCAGATTAGGGCTTTTTCCACCATGATTTCTAGATCAAAACCCTCCCCCATCAATAATTACCCATTAGATTACGTTCTACGGATCGAAAAATGGATTTGGGGAGTTAAAACCTTACCTTCAGCCTCAAGAATGGTGAAAAATGGTCAAGAAAGCACATGGGGTCGTCTCCTAGCTCTCAAAGTAGAAAAGTGCAGAATAAAACATTTTTGGGGATTATTTCTGACTGAAGTCGCGTCTGTCCCACCACAACGGTACCACCTCGCTACAACGGCCCCGCCCTGGCGGCACAAATTCCTGCCATAGCAGCTTGCACAGAACAGTGAGCTAATTTAATAATTCCAGTACCCCCATTTAATAACACACCTTCAACCAACGACACTCAGAAAGTACCCATTTACTCTAAGATTAGTTTCGGGAGTTCTACTCACCCGAATTCAATTCCGTAAAGTCATACGGGTTACTTAACGTCTTAGCTATATACTCATGGGATCAAATTCAAAATTAGATCACCCAATTGTTACCAGATTTCCTAATACCTTACTGACACCGATTTCATCCAAATTTTGGATTAGGTTGGGAAATTCCAAACTACGAAAAAGTTTTCCAGCCCAAAATTTTTCCCCGTTGGATTTTCTATAATGACAGAAACCGGTCGTTACGATAGATACCAATTTACCCATCACTCGTCCCTGAGTGACAACTTAAGAAAAATAGGCTAAAGAAAGAATGGAGTAATACCTGAATCGATGAACAACTGGGATACTTGTCTCGCATGTCCTTCTCAGTTTCCCGAGTAGTTTCCACAACTAGACGATCCTTCCATTGAACTTTAACGGACTTAATCTCCTTGGTCCTCAGCTTTCGGATGTCACGATCAAGAAGTGCAATCAGTTTATCCTCATATTGGAGGTCCTTGTCTAACACGACTGAGTCCCATTTTATGATGTAATCCCCATCACCATGATATATCTTCAAGATGGACATATGAAATACCGGATGAACTCTCGATAGGTTACGAGGTAAAGCCAATCTATAATCCACTGGCCCTACACATTCAAGAACCTCAAAGGGACCAATGTATCGTGGACTTAGCTTTCCCTTCTTGCAAAATCTCATCACCCCTTTCATGGGAGATACCTTAAGAAGAACATTCTCACCAGTTTGAAATGTCATGTCTCTTACCTTATGATCCGCATACTTCTTATGTCTACTTTGGGATGCTAGAAGCTTAACTTGAATAATCCTCACCTTATCTTGAGCATCCTTCACTAAATCAACCCCCAAAGGTATCACATCTCCAGCCTCGAACCATCCTATGGGTGATCTACATCCCCTTCCATATAATACCTCGAACAGTGTCATATCTATGTTGGAGCGATAACTATTATTATAAGAGAACTCACACAAAGGTAAGAATTTGTCCCAATACCCTCCAAAATCAATCACACATGCCCTCAACATGTCCTCTAACACTTGAGTAGTCCTCTCTGACTGTTGATGGAAGGTTGTACTAAAAGTGAGTTGTGTGTCCAATTCATCATGTAATTTCCTCCAAAACTTGGAGGTGAACTGCGTACCACGGTCTGAGATGATAGAAAGGGGCATTCCATGCAACCTCACTATCTACTTCACATACACCTTAGCCAATTGTTCAGTATTATTATCTATTCTTATCGGGAAAAATGGGCTGACTTAGTCAATCTTTCAACCACTACCCAAATAGAATCATTTTTCCCCAAAGTCTTGGGAAGGCCAATCACAAAATCCATGGCTATCATTTCCCACTTCCATTCCAGAATTGGTATTCTCTGAAGCAAACCTGCAGGCCTTTGATGTTCATACGTTACTTGTTGGCAATTTTGACACTTAGTCACAAACTCCGCTATATCCTTCTTCATGCCCGGCCACCAATAAATTCGCTTCAAATCTCGGTACATATTGGTCACACTCGGATGAATGGAATATCGCGAACCATGGGATTCTGTCAACAATTTCTAAATCAAGTCATTAACTCGAGGAACACAAATCCATCCTTTAAAATTGAGCACACCTTCCGCATCAAGAGTAGTCTCTTGTGACTTACCAATCATAGTCTTCTTCTTAAGTTCATTCAAATTTTCATCCTCAAACTGTTTGGCCTTGATCTCTTTAATGAATGTGGCCCTTACTTCAATGCTAGCTAACACCCCACCTTTTTATGAGATGCCTAAATGCATGAACTTAGACTCCAATGTATGAATTTTCTTAGCCAAAGATCGCTTAGTTAGACTCAAGCAAGATAGACTACCCATACTTACCATTTTTCGACTTAAAGCGTCTTCCACTACATTAGCCTTACCCGGATGGTATTAGATGGTGACATCATAATCCTTAAGTATCCCCATCCACCTTCTCTGTCTCAAATTTAGATCCTTCTGAGTGAACACATGTTGCAAACTACGATGATCAGTAAACACTTCAAACTTAACACCATAAAGGTAATGCGGCCATATCTTAAGAGAAAACACTACCACTTCCAACTCCAAATCATGTGTTGGATAATTTCTCTCATGCACCTTCAACCGTCGCGATGCATAGGTTATGACATTCTTATCCTGCATTAACATAGCAACCAAACCCGAATGTGAAGCATCACAATAAACAATTAAATTTTTACCAGCAATGCTAGAATATGTGTGGTGGTCAAGAGAGTCTTGAGATTTTGAAAGCTCTCCTCGCATTTTTCAGTCCATTCGAATGGTATCTCCTCTTTCCCCAAATTTGTCAAGTGAGTGGCAATAGAAGCAAAGTTCTTCACAAATCGATTATAATAGCTAGCGAGCCCCACAAAACCCCTAACTTCCGTCACAGAGCTAGGTCAAACCCAATTCTTAACCTCCTCAATCTTTTGAGGATCTACCATTACCCCTTATTTTGAAACTACATGCCCCAAAAATGCAACAGAAGTTAGCCAAAATTCACACTTAAATTTTTTTGCATACAACCTTTGTTTCCAAAGAACATCCACAACAATATGAAGATGGTCGGCATGTTTTTCCTCACTTTTTGATTAGACCAAGATGTCGTCAATAAAGACTATAACAAATGAATCAAGAAATGGCTTGAACACCCATTCATTAAACTCATAAAAGTTGCGGGCGCATTAGTCAACCCAAACAACATAACTAGAAACTCGTAGTGCCCATAATGGGTTCTAAACGCCATCTTGGGCACATCCTCAGGCCTAATCTTTAACTGATGGTACCAGACCTTAGATCAATCTTAGAGAAAACTGATGCACCTTGCAATTGGTAAAAAAGATCATCCATTCGAGGCAATGGGTACTTGTTTCGAATAATGACCCTATTCAATTGGCGGTAATCTATACACATCCTCATACTACCATAATTGTTTTTAACAAACAAAACTGGAGCACCCCACGGGGAAGCACTAGGACGAATAAATCATTTATCAAGAAGTTCTTGGATTTGAGTCTTAAGCTCTCTTCATTTTACCGAGGCCATGCGATATAGAGGGATGGAAATGGGATGAGTACCAGGCTCTAAATCGATGCAGAAGTCTATATCTCTATCCGTAGGCATACCAGGTAAATCATTAGGAAACACTTCTCTAAATTCTGACACCACATGAATAGACTCAATAGATGAAGACTGAACCTCAACATCCCGAATATGAGCCAAATAATCCCAACAACCCTGCCCTACCAGTTTCCTAGCCCAAATAGAGGATATGATTTTAGCTTGCTTAGGCTTGTACACCCCTTCCCACTCTAAATTTTCCCTTCGCAGAATTTCTAGAGTTACAGACTTAGTATTACAATTAAGCACAACATAATAGGGGCACAACCAAGTCATGTCTAAGATTATATAAAGGTCAGCCATATCCAAAATCACCAAATCAGCCCAAGTCTGAAAACCCACAAACAAAATAGGACAAGCACGATAGACATGGGTGACTATGACAGACTTTCCAACTGGAGTAGAAACATGGATGCGGGCATCAAGTATATCACAAATCATAGCAAATGCCGAGGCAAAATGCACGAACACATAATATTAAGTAGAACCCGGATCAAATAACACATTATCCATCCGGTCACAGACAAGAATAGTACATGTGATCACTCCGTCAGATGCCTCCGCTTAGGTCTTGCCTGGAAAGGCATAACACTGAGCCTTGCCATCTTGACGAACGACTTCTCTTTCTGGATGCATTGCACCTCTGCATCCGTTACCACTTCCCCTATATGTGCGGCTTCACTGATTTCCTCCACTCCCACCTTGTGGACGCCCTCGACCAGTATTATCATTTCCCGCGGGTACCACTACTCTAGATTGCTGCTGTGCAGAATCCAACATGCGCAGGTGGGGACACTCTCATCTCATATGCATAGGTTCTTCACATTTGTAACATATACGATCAAAAGATAGCCTGCAACCCGCCAAAGGTATGGCTCCCTGCCTATCCTAAATCAAATTCTGAGGTGGAGTTCCAGAGTAATTACCCGTAGGAGCGGGCATAACGGACTGAATTGGCCAGGCTGCAAGTTGTGGCCTTCCTGAACCTTTGGAGAAAGATCCCTGAATGTTGCCTGAATTTTGGTTTTCTTAGCCAAAGCCTTAGCCTGATCGTTTTGCCTCACTCCCTCCACTTTCTTCACAAAGTCTGTTACCTCATTGAGGCTTTTTCCTGCAGAGGTGATATGAACAGACAATACTTGCAACTCAGAATTTAGTCCCTTCATAAATAAACGGATCCTCTCTTCCTTAGTAGTCACCAACTGCGTAGCATATCTAGACAAATCATGGAACTTGGCCTCATAAGCAGCCACAGACATACCACCTTGCCCCAAAGCCATGAACTCATCCTTCTTATGATCCCTCAACGTCCCAGGCACATACTTCTTCAAGAACAGAGCATGAAAATGGGTCCAAGTGAGTGGGGGTAAAACTGAAGATTTGCATTCCACATAAGGTCTCCACCACTGCTTAGTGTCGCCTTGAAGCTGAAAAAGTCACAAACTGAACCCCATGTTGATGGATAATTCCCAACTTATGAAGCCTCTCATAGCAATCTACGATGAACTCATATGCATCCTCTCTCTCGGAACCATGGAACATAGGTGGTTTGAGCTTCAAGGTCTTGGTCAACATCTCATGCTCATTACCATCCATAACAAGACTCAACAAAGAACGGAATAAAACATCATTACCTACATTTCCTCCCACCTTGGGGACAGTGATAGCAATAGGGGGATTGGCGGGAGCTTGAGTTGCTTGAACAGAGGAAATCACTCCATGACCAACCAATCCTTTCAAGAACGACATGATCTGTTGAGCTAATATTAGGTCTAAGGTAGGAATACTTGTAGTCTCAGCCTGCACTTCTTCCTCTTGTCCAACATTTTCCTCCTCCTCAACCTCTTCATTCTCTTCTACCTCTTCATGGTGCGTAGGAGGGGCCTCATTTCTGGGAGAATCTCCAACCGGTGCTCCATCCCTAGTAGGCGCCACCCTTCCTCGATCTCTACCCCTAGCTCTTCATCTACCCATGCCTCGACCGCAACCTCTCGCTGAAGATTCCTCACATAGAGCATTGACGGGAGCTACGGGCCTGTCGCCATTGAACCTAGTGTTAACCATCTACGGACAAAAGAGTGAAGGAGGTTAGATACTAATTTGAATCGCCAGATACCAATTGGAATCAAGTTATGGCACGACAGGAGACAAAAGAAGTAGAGAGATATCCTAAAGTTCTATAGCCTCTCGAAGAAAAGTACAGACGTCTCCGTGCCATTCCAAAAGACTCTACTAGACTCGTTTTGGTACATCGAGATCAACGAACCTAGGCTCTGATACCAACTTTATCACGACCCAGACCATCGTGATTGGCACCCACCCTAACCCTTCGGTGGGAGAACCATTCATACTACTTAGCTAACTAACTTAACAAAAATACTAAAGCATTTAAGGTTACGGAAGCAAGTTTAAATGCTAAGGAAAGAATTAGGGAGTTCCAATAAACTCCAAACAAAAGTGTAACAACTAAAACGAATGCGGAAGTAACACCTAGAACCTAAAAGTCAATGTACCAAAATTCTAAAAAGATCCATAAATTTAAACAAGAAGGGGTACATCCCCATACTAAGCTTAAGAAATCTAAAGAACTTAGTCTAAGTCTGGAATATGGACATAAACTGAAAGAGAACTCATGGCAGCTCGGAAGAACTGACTCACCCTTGAATTTGATGACGATAACTGATCTTCTCAACGAGGTCTATCAATAGTCGCTTGAAGATGCCCTGTACTCAATAAAGAAAGAGCAAGTGCAGTATCACTACACAACCATAGTGTACTGGTAGGATCACAGAGCTATCCCACTAAGTGCAACATACATAAGTTAATACAACACAAGAATAACATGCATACACCGAACATACAATATCAATATCATTACGAATAATGATCTAGTTCACAATTCTCAATTACACAGTTATGAAAAGCCAATGGTCCTCTCTTGGGACCCACACCCAAACTGTTAGCATACCGGTACGTGGTATCCGATCCAATGCTTATGCCGGAACATAGCAACCGATCCCATATTTATGCCAGAACGTGACAACCGATCCAAGTTAGTGTGTCAGAACGCAACACCTGATCCATTCAACATGTCACAATCTCAAACACAAAGTACATTCTCATAATCATACAATCAAGTGATGATTCATGGCATTCATCATTCATTTATCCTCATTTACAATTAGTGTGATCAATAGTGCAACATTCGCATACATACACGTATTATAATGAAGCAAGAACAAACATATATCACAGAATCATGAAATCACAACCATCACCTACCTCCAACAAAGCTTGAAACCCCTTAAGAAACTTGATCCTTCCCTTTTCGAATTCTTTCCGCTTGTTCTTGGTCTACAAACAATCAATACAATGCTAGGATCAATAAACAACACCTAATTACCCAGATTATATCAATAACATCAATCCTAGGTCAAACCCATGATCCCCCTACCCATATTAGGGCTTTTTCCACCATGATTTCTAGAACAAAACCCTCTCCCATCGATAATTACCCATTAGATTACGTTCTACGGATCGAAAAATAGATTTGGGGAGTTAAAACCTTACCTTTAACCTCAAGAATGGGGAAAAACAGTCAAGAAAGCACATGGGGTCATCTCCTAGCTCTCAAAGTCAGAAGTGTAGAATAAAATGTTTTGGGGGTTTATTTCTGACTCAAGTCGCGTCTGTCCCGCTACAGCGGTACCACCCCGCTACAGCAGCCCCGCCCTGGCGGCACAAATTCCCACCATAGCAGCTTGCATGGAACAATGAGAAAATTTAATAATTCCAATACCCCTATTTCACAACACACCTTCAACCAACGACACTCAAAAAATACCCGTTCACGCTAAGATCAGTTTCGGGAGTTCTACTCACCCGAATTCAATTCGGTAAAGTTGTACAGGTTCCTTAACGTCTTAGCTATCTACTCATGTGATAAAATTAAAAATTAGATCACCCAATTGTTATCATATTTCCCTAGACCTTATTGACTCCGATTTTATTCAAATCTAGACTAGGATGGGAAATTCCAAGTTACTACAAAAAAGTTTTTCGGCCCAAAAATTTTCACCGTTGGCTTTCCTATAACGATGGGAACCGGTCGTTACACTTATAATTGCTGCAATAGTTCAATACAATTTCATCATTTGCAACCAAATCAAGAATGAAATGAAAACGAACATTAATGTGCTTAGTTCAGGTATGAAAATGTAGATTCTTTGTCATGGAGATTAATATTTTATCTTCGCAATGTATGTCTGTTGCATTTTGTTGAAATCCCTATTTTACTCAAACAAGGCACAACGTCATTGTTGACACCCAATTTTGACCGACCTCTAGCAATTTTAGGAATGCTATTCGATTAAATACGTATTTCTTGAAAATATTTTGAGTTTAAAATTTTAATCGATTTTGTCTAAAAATTATATATTTTAGTATGCATGCTTTATAAAATTGTTGTTAATACTATTAAGATATTTCTAAAATTATTAGTAAAACTCAAAATAATTATTTTTATTTCAAATGTTTTAAAGTTTAAGTGATTTTTATTTATAAAAATGTTATAATATGTGTAGTATTTTAATTGGATAGCATTTCTTTGATTTACCTCAAAATCGTTTAAGTTGATTAGCCTATTCTATTCTAATTTATTTCAATTTTAGCCACCTCAATTTCAATTTTATTTCAATTATAGCCATCCTTTCATTTCAATTCTAGCCGATTTTTATTACAAATTTGTCCATTCCAATTCTCAATCTAATTGTCAGAATTTTAATTCCATTTAATCTCATCCGTCCATCTTTTAAGTTAAATCCTAGCCACTCATTTAAACTAATCCTACGGTTCAGATCAATTCTCCTTAGCTTTCCTATTTTAATCAAAATATCCCCCAAACCTTAACCTAATTCATTCATTCCTCTCTTCTCAAAAATCAACACCTCCCTCCCCTCCACCAGCCGCCTCTCCCTCTTCTCCTTCCCTTCGTCCTCTCCTTTTCCGGTGAAACAGCCACCGGTGAGGCCGGCAGCCGCTGACCTCCATCGCTTCTCCATCCCTCTCCACCCTCTCTCTCCCCTCGCCTCTTCTCCTTTCTCTCCTCTCTCCACCAGCAGCAGCAGCAGCCTCCTCCCTTCTCTCGGCAGCAGCAGCAGCTCCGCGAGATCGGCGGAGTAGTAAGCTCCACCAGCGAGCAACCAGGCGGGAACAGCTGCAACCAGCAGTTTGGCAAGACGACACAGCTCCGTCCAGCAGCTGCACGAAGATGGATGCTTCCCTCTCGTCTCTCCAGTCAGCCCGCAAGCTCCAGCAAAGGCCAGCTCCAGCGGTGCCCAGTCGTCTGCCTCTTCTCCCCCTTCTCATTTTCGGACAGCAGCTCCGAACCAGTGAACAAGGCGAACTCCGGCGGAGCTTTTGAAAGTTTCAAGCTAGTCAAAAGACGGATCTTTAACAGATCCGTCCGGGTACATTTCTTTTAAATCATTATCTCACCTTAGCAAGTTTGTTCTTCTTCTTATTTGCAATATGATGAAAGCTCTAGGTATGTTTGGTGTAGAAGTTATTTTAGTCCTAAAAATGAACTGCTAGTTAACACTTTTAGATTTTATAAACTGTTATGTGTGATAGAAAGTTGAATTATAGTCTCCTTCATGTGTTTGACGTTCTTGCTCGCTCAACTTATTGTATGGAAGTTTACCCTTGTATTTGTAACATTACCTGTATTGCTGATTTTTGGTTAAAATTGATAAGTTTGGTTATGAAATCACCGTTTATCTTGAGAGGTCCCTTTTCTTGATTACCTCCCGTAGTGTCATTTAATCCCTTTAATTGATGCATGTAGTGGTAATAATTTTGTATGTTAAATTGATAATTGGGTTTGCTACTTGAGTTTAGATTGATCCTCGGCAGATTGCTCTTTTCCTTGTTGTGAACATATCATATTATTACAATAATGTGTAAATACTCCTTGACTTGTGTTTTCTTCTTTTAATATAATTATTTTATCCTTGCTTAATATTGATTAATTGATACAAAGGTGATTTTTATGGTATTGTGCTAATCCGGACAGATTTCGTGTCTCTTGGTAAGGTAAATTTTGCTTATTATTTTATTTAGTAATACTAATTGATCATAATTGGCGTGATTGGAGTTTAGTTGCTGCCTACTTGCTATATTTTTAGTAAAGTTATATGTGATTGACAAAATCAAATAAAATAATAAAAAAAATATATTACTGATTTAGTTGTCCTTTAAATAAGGAAAGGTAATACTTAATTGATCCCTCCTTCCCTTATTTTTGTCTTGATTGATTCTTACTTATAGTAATCCATGAATGAGTAAATATTGTGATTACTGCATAATTTTGGCTCTCCTTAAATTAATGTGTCATTTGATCGTAGTTGCTAGTTTGGTACTATTTTATTTTTGGTAAAAATAAAATAAAATAATAATAATAAAATTAACAGCAATTTGACCGTTCAGTTCCTTTTCTGGAAGGAAAATCATATTTAGTTATTTATTTCCTTTTTCTTATTCGTTCACCCCTTAGTGACTATAAAAGAGACATCATCTCATTATTTTAGGTCTCATTAGAACGATAGCAAGAACACACTCTCATATCCTAACTTTGGCTCATAGACTAACATACTAAAAAATATATTACTCTTTGCTGGGAAGGATTTTTCGGTGAACTTTAAGGAGGTATTTTGCTGTGTTCGGGTCGAATAGTGTGGAATCAACGTGTCTTCATTGCTGATTGTTCTTTAAACTGCTTAACTGGTTAGTGTCTCTCATACGTATATTTAATTCCGCATCATTATTTACTTGTTGTTATGCATAAGTCCAAAAAAAAATGGACATTGATAAATAAAAGGAAGTGCACGGGTTAGTCTTCTTCTCCTCTTAACATGTTGATTTTATGCTTATTGCTTCCATTAATTGTGTGAATCTTATATGCTTGACTTTGTTTATAATATGTTATTTGTTCTACTTTGGTTTAAATATGATAATCGTATAATGTAAGTATTATGTAGCGTTGTGCCTATTGTGGTCTTGTAGGTTGTAAGTTTGAAGAGTCGCCATGGGAGGGAAACAATAGACGAATGGATTTTATTTAATTTATGTCTTTGTATACTATTTAATTTCATTATTGTTGTGTAATAATTTGTAAACTCTAACTCCTTATATTTATATGAAATATATTTGGGGGATCGCCAAAGGGGGGAGGGGAATTACGTGCTACTTGTTTATTTATTTTTTATTGTAACTTATTTGTGTTTGAAAGCATGCTTACAATCGTGATTCGTTTGATAGTCCGTATTTTAACAAATCCACTTTAGATCTAACTAAAAATAAAACAATATGCTTTTGTCATTAATCATGTATTTAATCCTAACTGAGTTTAGAAGTGAATCGCGTTTTAGTTTGCTTATTATGGATTAGCATTAACCACCTTCATAATTATTTAACAAATAGGTGACATATGTTTTCTCCTTGTTTCATGTAGTTCAACTAAAGCTCCCTTTATATAATAAATGAATAAATTTTGAATATTGCCATATTATGTTTTATATTATTTTGTCATTTTAGATACCATGCCTATAGGATCCAAATAGCTTTTCAATATTATTTGAGTGTAGTACTTATGCATATAGGTTTAAATAGTTCTTTTAATTCATGCCTAAAATATTTTCAACATGTTCACACTTAGAAGCCATGCCTATAGGATTTAATAATTAAGTTCAGCATGTATTAATCATACTAATTAAATTCAGTTTTGTTAATTTAGATTTTAAGAACTATATATTGCCTAATAATTAATTTGTAATATATTTAAATTTGTTAAAATTAAAACTGATCTGCCTTCTGATTCCTGCTAATAATAATAATAATAATATGTAACATATTTTCTGCCATTTAAGACAACTAGCTATATCCCGCATGCTAAAATCTATTTTTAAACACCCGATTTGTCCTATGATCAGTTTCTGCTTTAAATATTAATTTCTGCATAATAATAAATTGCGTTGCTACTTGAATAAAATTGATAACTCACTTTCAGCATGCTAAATCAAACAATTCTATTTGGCTACTGCATTAAATATTTTCTGCATCTGCTACCTGCTGTCCCGATTAAATATTTTCCAAATTAATTTCTGCACTGTTTTACCACTTAAAATGAATTTCATGATAGGTTTTCTGCTACTGCATTAACATGCTATTTTTCTACATAATCTGTCACGTTATATTTGTTATCCTAATAAAATGCTGCCCAAAATGTTTTAGTTTTCTGCATTATGAATAATTGTCATGCCACTTTTAATCAACTAATAAATAAATATTTTCTCCATGATTTATTAATAAAATAAATAAATTTTGCATTGTGTCATAACCTTCCGTCCTTGTTAAATTATTATTATAAAGCTTGTTTATGTGTTTGTATGCATACACTTAGCATGAAGACCTTTCATTTTATGTGTGTTTGCTAGCATGTGAATTAAAATCTAGAGGCCAATATGAGACTTATGTGTTAAATGCTCGTCCAAATTGTTTTACTTGGTGCCTATGTGGGCCTATTATATTCTATTTCAGTCTAAACCCTTCCACAATAATAGTCCAAAGCCTCTTGGACCTTAAGCGGGGACGATAGGCACCTTTTAGGACGAAAAGCATGCGGTGGAAGGGTAGGGGTAGTTTAGGCCCTATGGATATGATGACATCGACTTAGGCTTAAAGCGATAAACCTTGGTTTGTCTGTCCCTACACAGAAGCCTATAAAAAATAAAATAAAGAAAAGTCGAGTGCTGATCCTAAAGTCCTTCAGAGTCTCCCTTCCCTTTTTGCCCCTTTTTATATGTTTATATTAATTATAATTATTTGGGGTAGTTCAAATAAAAATAATTTGATTATTTTATCTACTTGTGCAATTTCTGTTTCCACGCTTATCTCTTTATTAACTGTTTAATATTTATTTGTTATTATGTTATCACTTAGTCTTGCATGCTTAACTAATTAATTAAAATAATTAAAGTGCCCTTAATTGTTTGATATTATGTTATCACTTAGTTTTACATGTGTTAATTAATTAAATAAATAAATGAAGTAATCTTAATTGTATTATGTTATCACCTAGTTTTTGCATGATTAATTAATTAAAAAATAAAATTGATCTTAATTGCTTAATGTTAGTTATCACCTAGCAATCATGCTTAATAAATAACCAAATAAATGAAGTGACCTTATTTGCTACTTGTAACCCCCACATAAATTGCATGAGATACGGCCGGGACCCACATTTGTGGACCTCGAGGGATGCCTAACACCTTCCTCTCGAGGTAACTTGAACCCTTACCCTGATCTCTGGTTCATTGACCTTAGTTAGACTTAATTAGGTTAGATAGGTGCCCTAACGCACCTTAATTCGTTAGGTGGCGACTCTTCAAATACCGAAAGCTCCCAGAAGAGAGTTGTTAGGTCGAGACCCGTTTTGCGAAAAACGGGGCGCGACAGAATGGCGACTCCGCTGGGGATATTAAGTTCTAACCATTACGTGTTTCATGCTTATGTGGGGTTTACTTGGTTATTTCATTGTTTGTTTGATTTTTAGCATGTTAAGTTGCTATTAGTTTTCCTTGTTTGTTTGTTTCCTTATTTATTGTCTGTTTTTCATGTTCTACCCCTTTCCTCTTCCTTATTTGTTTATTTTCATGTTTCACCCTTCCCTTTTCCCTTTATGTGATTACTTTCATGCTTAATTCCATACCTCTTTCCTTATTTGTTGGATTGCTTACATGTTTATATGCTTATTTCTGTTTATTTATGTATTTATTTATTTATTTA
>JAJONZ010001588.1:0-38151 GCA_029582445.1 Solanum paucissectum | reverse complement strand
AATGCCTTGAGCAAATTCCCATTACATCATCAGCCATTATGGGATGTAACTTTGCTTCTTCGCGAGCCCATTGCTTCCTTTTTACGTGATATCTCCTCGAAATCAAGACGACTCATTGTTGTTCATGACTTTTTTATGTCATATAGTGTTCAGGATGTTTCTTCCTTGCTCAATGCTGAATCCTATATATTTAATTGCATTTCAGCTTTCACTTTGTACTGTTCTTCATGCTTATTTAGTGGAATGTCTGTCCAACTTGGAGAAGAATTGCTTAAAAAGCTACCGTCCCTTGAAGGAGCGATGCCTGATGAAGTCAAGAACTTTATAGCTCTTCAGAGTCCATATATGGATATTAGAACAGGTGATATCCATAATACAAGTAAGGTAATTGAAGGCGAGTTTCTTGATTTGCTGGCACAAGTAGAAAGTAAACAACAATGGGCAATTGGACCAATTCTGCCTACTAAACTCAATCATATCTCGAATAGGAACAATATATGTTTGGAATGGCTGAACAAACAACCTCCGAGATCAGTTCTTTATTTATCATTTGGAACATCAACTACATTCATGGAGCTCGCAATGGGATTAGAACAAAGCAAACAGAAGTTCATATGGGTGTTGAGAGAAGCCGATAGAGTAGATATCTTTACCGGGGAAGCTAGAAAACGTGTGTTTCCAGAAGGATTTGAGGAAAGAGTAAAAGGGGTCGGGTTACTGGTGAGAGAATGGGCGCCACAACCCGAAATCTTGGCTCATTCGTCCACAGGTGGGTTCATGAGTCATTGCGGATGGAATTCTTGCATAGAGAGCATTACTATGGGGGTGCCTATAGGCTATAGCTGCTTGGCCTATGCACTCTGATCAACCGAGAAATTGTTTCTTAGTGACGGAAATATTGAAAATAGGCCTGTTTGTGAGGGAGTGGGAGAAACGTGAGGAGCTAGTAAGTGCATCCACTATTGAGAATGTCGTGAGGAAGTTGATGGCATCTGAAGAAGGTGATGAAATTAGAAAAAGAGCAGAAGAATTGGGAGAAGTTGTAAGGCGTTCCACAGAAAAATGGGGTGCTTCTCGAATGGAGTTGGATTCTTTTATCGCGCATATCACAAGATAGAGTAGCTTTTCACCAGAAATGTATTTCTTTGATCTTAAAAGTTCAGTATCTGAAATTTTTTATGGCTATCACTTATCAGTGAGATTATTGTTTGTATTTCTCTTAATGATCTTGTTTACATTTCTCAGTTGTTTGCATATGCTCAATTGGATGATCTAGATGACCTACATTAGACTGTTTTATGACAAAAGACTTAGTTCATAGATTCCTACGTTCATCGAAAGGTTTATTATGAAACAGTTTTGATATTTGTCTTGGAGCATTTGGTCTTAAATTCGTCGTAACATAAGCAATCATGTCAAGTATCGATAGATCAGAGAGTTATCCGGTAGCTTTGTTGGTGGGAGGTAGCAGTTGCCCCGTGGAATTAGTCCAGATGCATGTAAGGTGGGAGCGGATTGTCTTGTTGTATGTCCATACTAGTAGTTGTAGTATTGCTCATTTAGTTTTGTGTCCTCCGATTTATGTTATTATTTGTTATTTCTTATACTTCGACTATCATATTATTTTGTTGTAGTTACTGCCCTATTACTATTTGTTGTTGTTTTTACTATCTGCTACTTGTTGTACTTTGGACTGCTTTGGACTACTTTTCCCTTGAGCTGAGGGTCTATCGGAAAGGTTTCTCTATTTCCCAAGGTAGGGTAAGGTCTGCATACACTCTATCCTACTCTACCCTCCTCGGAGCGCACTTGTGGGATTACACTGGGTATGTTGTTGTACTTTCTTTGATCAGTCAAAAGATTTCCTTATAAAACCAAGCTGTTTAGTATTGTGTTGATTCATTATGAATTGGCTAGTTCTATGTTAGTTCATTCCTACCGGCTACCACAACCTTCTTTTTTTTTATCTGATTTGGGACCGGGAATGTGAGCAAGCTCACACAAGTGGTGAGGATTCGTATAGTTAACTTTAACCAGTTTGAGACTTTGACGTAGTTGTTGTTGTACTAAAACAAACTTGGGTATAGAAAGTATGTACAAGTTTTTATGACAAGCTGTATCATCCATACTAATAGCACAATGTAAGTGCAGGATTCAATTCCAATTTCAATTAAAAATTCCTTCTATTCCTTCTAACAGCTGTAAAAATTAAATAACGATCCTCGATATTACAGGAAACAGGAAATCGCCTATAGGTACAAGGGAAAAAGAAAATGGACCAATTAAAGTTTGATCCAGACCTGTTAGACGACTAGCTAACTATCACCAGAACGTCATGCCAGCTTGCTGTAATCACTTGCCTGACACGCGATGCAGAGTCAATGAGTCATGGTATAAGACCTTTTTGGTTGGTGGATGTTTCTCCCTCGACTAAATTCCCGAATCAAGACAATCTTCAATACAACTTTCATGGCTGAAAATCGCTAGTTCTTGCACACACCTAAGTCAGAAGATGAAACCTTACCTATTGTCGAGTCACTTAAGAATTCTTAGCTGGAGGTAATCAATATTGCAATGAAGAGGCATAAGAGAGCATATATCAAACTCAAAGATCAACACTAGTGTGGGAATAAGCAATAAGACATGACAACGAGTGGAGAATCTAGAAACTTACAAGGAAAGATAAAAGTTGAAACCCCTCAACGTCATCCTTTGTGGGCATAACTGATGCGAATATTTCTTCCATCCAATAACTAAGAAACACAAAAAACAAAAACTGTAAGACAGCAACAAGGAAAGACAGTCCAAAGCAGTCCAGAAAAAGAAGTGGATGTACAAGAAAAAACAGATAATAACAAAAACAGTAGATAGTACCAAAACAGAAACTACAACAAACAATATGATAGTCCAGGAAACAAGAACTGTAAGAAAAACATAAGAATATAGGGAGCATTTATACCACTAATACACTTACTTGACCGTCCATTTCCTTCAAGGCCTTGCTAGCTGCAGTTTCAGAAGTGAACTTCACGAACCCATATCCTTTGGATTTTCCACTTTTATGATCACATATTACTTTCACTGAAAGTTAATAAGCTTATAAAACCATCTAAAAGCAAGTCGCAAGAACAAAGAGGAGTATTGTAATCCATACATTACCTTCAATTGTTTCACCATGTTGCTCAAAAGCTTGTTTAAGAATAGGTTCATTGGTATCATAACAAAGCCCTGAAAGAAACAGATTTTGTGTTAACAACAACATACCCAGTATAGTCCCACATGTGGGGTCTGAGGGGTAGGGGGTACGCAGACCTTACCCCTACCTTTGTGTGGTAGAGAGGAGATTTCGCGTTAACAAGTATCCAAATTTATCATCCTTTGCATTGTCCTTCAGTTTTTAGATATGACAACAAGGTGTTCATCTGGATTTGAGCTTAAAATGCAATCGCAGTTTTTTCAGGCTTTAGATTCCCTATATACTCTAGTGCAAACATGTTACCGCTAATCCATCATCTGCTCTTAATTCAGGTGCCGCTTTTGCTCAATTAACAAGAAAAAACTGTCATCCAAAGAGCACTCTCCGCCATCCCACACACCCCAACCAAAACAACCTCCCCTAGGAAGCAAATTATGTGTTTCGTGTAAGTGACCAGAAAAAGAACCTAACTTTAACACCAACACCTCGGTTTTGGTTCAACAGCAAAGGTAGTACGCTGCTGGATGTGTGGTAGCTGCATGTCACAACTCACAAGTTTGAAACCTAGTTGTGTAACCAAGTTTGATTTTGAAGTGGAGAAAGGCAGAGGAATGAACCCCATTGTCTCCGCATCTCGAAACTGAAACAGAGGATTTCTTGAAACTGCCGGAAGTACTCTTTTACCTCTCACAGACTCCCACATTAAAATTTGTAAGAACGAAAAATCATTAATATGGAAAGATCAGATATTTTCAAGAATGAAACTACTACATCAACATCAAGGAAGAAATCAACTAAGCACAGAGAGACACGAGAAAGAAATCTTTAGTTTCACGTGCATCAGAGTAGTCAAAAGGACTCATCCAAGCTAAAATACTTAGCAAGAGACAGTAAAATCTCTGCACTGACAACATACATTATCACGGTGCTTCAAATACTAACTCCACAAAACAGAGTTAATTATCGATATCAACTTTCATTTTACATCCCACATCTCTGTCCCACAGAAATACTGCTAAACTATAGCTCATCCAACTATTCAAAAGAATCTTCTCTGGAAATGCTATTTTATCCCTAAGGTGTAAATATGACTACCTAAACACGTAACAACACTTCTATCTAAACACATAACTGCTTGTACATAAATTCAGCTCCCCCAGTGCATAAAAGCTACTTAAATCCAGCTAACCAAGCGGGCTCCAACTTTACTTAGCAGTCTTAATCTTCCAAGAAACTCTAAAACAGAATCCTAGACAAAAAAATTAACATTGTTAGAAAGAAACATACCCAAATAGAGCTATGCCAGAGCCCCAACTAGAACTGTTCAATTGCTATGCCAATATGACTAAAAATTTGAACTTTTTTTTTCAAGAAAAGGTAATACATAACATTTAAGCTGAATTTAGGAATACAAAACTAAACATAACCATATAGTTTCAAAACTATACGCCCATACCATATACCCCTTCATTCTTAACTAGAGCTCTCGGTTTCGACCTGGTATGAACTCCCAGAATTAGTGGGACCCCAATACAGGTACCGAACACGGGGCGAGAAACCCCAAAAAACTATATGCCAATCATGATACACAAGTAAAGAAACAGATTCATAGTATCACTACAGACCTCCAATGAACAATTTGCTGCAAGAATGGCGAGAAGTGACATATCTAGCAAGTGGGGTTTGATAATTTAGGAAGAATTCATTGAAACGTTGCATTGAAAGCCACTACAGAGAAGAAAAAAAATCTTGTTTTTTGCTTGTGTTCTTGAATTGTTGAAGATTTCTTCATGTGTTCAAAATAAGTGTGTTCTTCTATTTTTTTTGGGTTTTTCGGGTCAATGAATTGGGCCTTTAAAATTGGATCTGAAGAGATCCATTATGTCATTTTGTAGGTCCATTAATAAGCCCATGGGAACATTTATAATTGGAAAAATTACAGAAATTCCACCTTTTAGTTTACTTATTACCATTATTCCCTATAAGTTTTATAAATTTCCAAAATCCCTCATTTTCGCGCATCATATTAGTGTATCTTGCGCATCAGATTAGTGTATCAACGCTTGTATTATTATATCTCGCGCATCAGATTAGTGTATCATGTATAAATTGTACATCAGATTAGTGTATCATGTATAAAATGTAATGTATCTTACTTAACAATTAATGTATCTCGCACATCAGATTAATGTATCTCGCACATCAGATTAATGTATCAGCGCTTATATTATTGTATCTGTTTTGAGGGATTTCTGTAATTATAAACTTTTAAGGGATAAATTGTAATTTTGCTTTAGAAGTATGTGATTTATGTAATTTGCCCTTTATAATTTGTGAGTAAAAATATGAGCAACTTCTAAAAATAACTACAGTTTGGGATTAATTAGAGATTTATAGTTATAGTTTGCTTAATTACTATTCATAGTTACATGTTAGAAGAGGGAGAGAGGCGAGCGGGATTGGAAGAGGTAGGAGAGAAGTGAGTGAGATTGGATAAGAGAGAGGATGAATACATATTGTATTTGTTGTATTGGATTGTATCACAAATACAACTGTTTTGTATCAATGAATACAACTTATGTATTAAGTCTCTATTAATGTATTTGAGTGGATCTGCAACTAGTTATAGATTTGTATCAATGTTTTAATTGTATTTTGTCCTTGTTATACATTTGTATTGATCATGTGCTGTATACGATTTTAGAATACGGTTGATACAATATTGTATCAATATAGTATCTCTTCCTCGTTCAAACATACTGAGTATAAAATTGAAGAGAAACAAGAGAAGTCTCCATCATCTCTCGTCTGCTTTGTATCAATTATATCTCATTTGAACGCTTAGGTCTTTTGTTGCTTATTGAATTTCAATTCAAGCAAGAGATAGAGAAGGATGCAACGAGAAAGGCAAAGAAGGGAGCAGAGAGATGGGTGAGGAGAGAGTCAAGGAGAGATTGTGAGAGAGAAGAAATTTGCTATAAAACTCTAAGTATAGCTATGTAATTTAATTCTTTTAAATTATAATTGTGTATATTAAATACATAACACATATTTGTCTGACCGTGTAATTTTTCCAAAAAAAAAAACACCAAGGATACTTTATTTGGATGTCGTTATTTAACATTTACGAATTTTTTTGTATATCTACCCACTTTAATATTCGATATTCAATATTTATTAATACGACTAATTCAAAATCGCATCACACCGGAAGTTTCAATTTTTTAGCCTTTTCGTAGAAGCTCTAGACTAATTTGTCCTAGTTGAAACTTTCCTTTTGTATTTGTTTCCATTGAAATATTATTCTCCCAACTTTAAAGGCATTTATTAGATAATATGGATATTTTGAACAATACGTGAAGAAATGCAATACTTCAATTGTTCCATGATTGAAATTTGGCTATTCTTGACTTAAAGAATTGAATGTTACCAAAATACCTAATTCTATTTGCTTCATCATGACTTTGCTTCTATAGAATACTATTCAAGGTGATAATTAATGTGTTTTATGCAATTAATTAGGAGGCGGCCACTGAAATTGACTCATCAGAAGCGCTTTCGATGAAAATAACATATTTTCTATGCTGTTTTGAAGGAAACATTTTAAAATTTGTTCTTATTTACCAGTGAAAACTTTAAAGAAGGAGGCTTATCCCTTAATGTGCCTATCGTTGTTTTATCGCCTAGAGATTAATAGTATGATGGTGGATATGATTCTTTTATTTCTATTCAGAGGTTTCGAGATAAAGTTAGAGAAATGAAAAATTCTGATAGAAAATACATTTTTCTTTTAATAAATTTTACGTAATATAAATTTTAATTAATCAAAGTTTCAAAATAAATATTGAATATCGGATTGAAAAAAATGTTGTGTTTTTTTAAGAGCAATGGGTGAGTAGTTTCATCACATGTAAATATGCCAAGCCATCTTGTGACTTTTTGTCACCCAATGGTCCAACTTGAAGAAATACTTTATCACTGTCATAAGATTAAAGGTACCAAAAAAGAAATATTTTTTTTTATTTAAAGAGGGGGTGGGGGGGTGAGGGGGGATACACACTAAATAGGCAATTTGTTTTAAGGATTTGAGCTTTAAGAATGAAGCCGATTTTGATAGATAGTAATATTTTATCTTTTAAAGTGAGACTTTTTAATAAATTCTTGAGCCAAGTGTGTTTTCACAAGTGATCAAGTTTAGAAAAAAATGGGTGTACACGCCAATTCTTTTTTAGGGATAGAGAGATCATTTCTAAAAAATCTCGACTCAAGAAAAAATATTTTATGAAAATAAAAAGTAACATTCCGTAAAATATTTCATGAATTTGCGTATAAATTACATCAACCCTAATAATGCATTATATATATATATATATACATATATATATATATATATATTAGATCTTTTAAAAGATATGTATCTTAAAGAAATTTGCTATGAGTGAGAAAATAATTTTAAAGCGTTCAAACAACATAATTAATAATAATTATTTTTTGGTTTTTTCTTATTGAACTCTGCATAAACATTACAGAAGTGAACACTGAACACTATATTAGTTACACAGAGATTTCATACTAATTATGTCAAGATTTAATATAGAAAATTGTATAGCAAGTATAATGCTGTAATATTTTTATTTTAAAAAAACCATTATTTTCCCCTCAAACCAAATATTATTATCTCATTCATTTTTAATTAAAGATTTCGAGCTCCAACTTTTGGGAATGAAAAACAGTTCTGTTGGAAGAAACTGTCTTTCAAAATGATTCCTACAATACATAAATTTAAATTTGATCAGACTCTTAATAAATATCGAATATGAAAAAAAAATAAAAAAAAATCGAAGTGTATACTCCAACGGCTCTTTCTATAGATTGCTTCTTACTGAGGTTTGCTGACAAAATCTGACACCTTTTTTAGTTTTTTTATTCGTTCTGAGAGCACTTGTATAAAAAAGAAATAAAAAAATTATTGTTGATTTATAATTTTAGCAGTTATAAATTAATTGAAAATATTTATTGCATTATGCATCCATTAGTTAATTATTTCTTTATTTTTTAAAAAAAAAATCGAGGGTAGGGGAAGGTGATTACGACGCGGGGAATCAAATTCTTATCAATAAGGTCGGGTAGCCAATCAACTAAGCTACTGAGATTCCCTATTAGTTTTGTATTAACATTATCATCTTGTAAGTTGTTGTTTTTTAATTTAATGTTAGGTATTCATATGTGAGCTCAATTAATTTGAATATGTATATTGCTCTATAGAGCTCATATTTAGAGACGATGTTTTCAATATAACGAAGAATTCCAACTATTCAATCACAATCTACGTTGATCTTCTAGTATTTTTACACTATAAAAAATAGTTTTCTTCGAGCAAAATCTCAAACTCAAATTTTCTAATTATATTTATAAAATAAAGGAATTTTATTTGTCCTACTATGCTATTTATACTCATCAATGAACCATTCATAAATTAAAATACGGACTAATTAAATAAATTGATAGTTGATTTATTTTTTTGCCTAAAATTAGATAGAGGCTACTGCTTATGCTATAAAAAAATTCAACATCAATGTCCCAATTGCCTATTTCTACCGTCTCAAAATATTTGTTATGTTTTGCTTTTGATAATTAAATTATTAATATTTTAATATTATTTTTTTATCATATTAGTATGGTTGGAATCTTTTATTTATAATATTTTTTATAAATTTTAAATTTTAAATTTTATAATAAAAAATAATTTAAATTAATTTAATTTTAAATAGTAATTCAATTAATGCTCAAAAAAAATGTGATAAATTTCGAGGACGAAGGAAATACTATCTCCGTCCACTTTCAATTGTCATGTTGTTTTTTTAGAGTCAAATAATAAGCACTTTGACTAACATTTTAGGATATATATTTTCATCATATTGATACGCAAAGTTATAATTTATAGTATTTTTCGTATAATTTTTGAATCACTAAATTTTTATTTAAAATATCAAATTAATATAATCTAATTTCACTTTAAAAATTAGTCAAACTGACTTTCTTTATTTTACTTTTATTTTAGTGGGAGGTGTAATTGGAGTAAAAACACAAGTTTGACCAATTTAATTCTATCTCTTCATTTAATTCTATTGACTTAATATTTTTCATCATCACTCTATTTTATTTTGTTTCCCCTTTTATAATAACCAGTTTGACAAACTTAATTTCTCTCTCTTCATTTAATTCCAATTGACTTTGATTTACCTAGTGAGCTACATATTTATTGTGGAGGCAAAGCTATGACGTTTTTTTGTTTTATTTTGACTTTTCTAATTTCATACTTAAATTTGATATTCATATTTTACATTTATATATTATATATATAATACTTGCGGATTATTAAAAAAAAAAATTACTGCAATTTTCTATTTACATATTTCTCAATAATTTTTGGTATACCTAGAAAAGAGTCTGATTCACTTTTTTACTAATAAAAAGAGATAAGTATATAGGATAAATGAATTTGTATATTTCAATTAATTTCTATTCTTATGATATAAAGCTCGTTAAAGAAAAAAGGGTCTATCCTCTTTAAACTTTGTTTCTTCAAAGTCTTCTATTTCCATTTTTCTAAACATTGAGAATAAAACTATGTTCTTCATTAAATGGTTTTCATGGTTGTGACATATTAAAGGCTATTATATTAGATCTAAGTATTGAGTTTTATTAATGTATTAGTTCAATTTTGGTGGTCTTTCGGATCTGTATTACAGCGAAAGAGAAGGGTGTAAATTGAATTAGAATTATAGATAAAAAGAAATAGATATAATTTAATCCTTGTATTGATACGTGGCATTTAATGATTGGCGTAAAAAAAATTATCTGGTGCCATACGCGCCTATGCGTCGTGTTTTCACGCACTTGACCAGATGGGTAAATATATATGTTTAAAATACGGTATTACATAGTATAGGGAGGTAATAGGTCCTCCCGAAAGTTTAGTATCGCAACAGCAAATTCGATCAAAGGTGAAGTATTTTTCAGACCCTTATCCCTTCAATTTTTGTTGATTCTTCAATATCAGTTGATTCAAACCTTCATTTAGTTTCACCCGTTAAGGAAATTCATATTCAAAATATTTGCAAATATTTAATATTCATATACAGAGAAAAAAAATATTAAATAACTCTTTTCATTTGATTAAGTTGACGGGGTTATCAAGGGATAGAGTAAGAATTTGTGTTTTATCAATCTAATAAATGTATAACGTATATCGTTACGTACATTTTTATCATATATATTCAAACACTCGATAATTTCATATATTCAATCACTCGATAATTTCTTTTCATATATCATCTACATTTTGACGAATGAAAAGCTATCCAAAACAAGCACTATTGAGAAAGTAATGGACATTCGATAAAAAATAATTAAAATATCAAATGACTCCAAATTTTATCTGAATATATTTTTATAAAAAGAACCACAAATTTTACCTAAATCCTGATTAATCAAAATTTTAATACAAATATAGTGAAATGTTTTCTAAAAAAAGGATGCCTAAGCTGGCTTCATGTGACTATGGGGCTTTTGTCTGTTTTTATTTTTTGATCAGAGATTAAAGTACAGAAGAAGAAAACCAAAAAAAAAAAATATACTAAACAAGAGAAAAAAAATGATTGATTGGTTGGGACTTGTGAATTGAGATTTTATTTAGAATTAGATAAGTTGTAAAATAATTGTGATGCAAGTATATATCTACATTGATAATGTAGCCAAAATATAATTAATTTATAGTACTTGGTATATTCCATATTATTAAAGGTGTTAGTTTTTCAACTTGTTCATATTCAGCTTTTCTGACTCACTGTCAGGAAAAAAATTGGTAAATATAATTTATATTTGAGATAATTTCACAAATAAAATTTAAAAAAAGCATGATATATGAAGATTGTTTCCAATAAATTCTCATTTCAGGAGAAAAGTTATCAGAGTACAAATGCAAAAAAATATAATAGTAAAATATAAAACAAGTGAAATAACTTACAATAGCATAATTATACGAATACGAAGTACTACTTATAGAGAGGAAAGAAGATGATGTTAGCCCTTTGCCTCTCTCATATAAAGTATGATTATATTCCGCTACATGTTAAACTAAAGTTCTGTTAGATCTAATCATCTTTTCATAATTCTTCTTTCAGTCTAATTTTTGCTATAATTAATCTATCACGTTTCTTTATTAATACATTCCCACGCCTTTTTTTTACATGTCTGAATTATTTGTTTTCCTCATTTTGTCTTCTAAGGGGCCACTTCCACCTAGCACGTATAATTTCATTCTTTATTATATCTTTCGTAGTATTGTTACACATTCCTCTTAACATCATAATCTTCATCACATTCATCTTCTGAACAAGAATATATAATTATGTATAATAACATTAACTATTATATATTAGTTAATTTTGAATGTCATACATACAAATCATATTGGAGATTTTTTTCCATCGCTCTTCTAATAATGGATATTTTAAAACTCTATATTACTTTTAGGTGTAAAATAATTATTTCAGTATGTCAAGCCACACCTGATTGTCATGTGCGAAGATACTTTTAAATAAACTCTTTTTCAATATTTTTTACAAAATAATAATAATTCAGTTGATTCTTTTATCCAAAAAGATAGAATTTTGTGTATATGATCTATCACTATCCCAAATACCTTTTTTACATTTTTTTTATTGTATTTTTAAAAAATTAAGAAAATCACCTAACAAGTTGAAAAAAATAATAATTCCGTTTTTCTTTATTTAGTTTCAATGAAATAGATTTACGATTCAAATTCATGATATATATTGTCTGCTTTAATTCATTAAATTTTAGACACTTGTCTTTTGCTAAACCAATTTTTAAAATATTTGTATCAGGCGTAAAAACTTTCTTTATTTTTCTATTTCACTTCGATTTATGATACACCCTAATATGTAACATGCATCTCTTCATCAAAAGCTCGTCAATCTAGGAGTTCACTCGTTCTTCTTTTTTATCTGCCTTCGTCGACGTGTCCTTCATCATAGACACTACACTCGAGTTTGATCATAAGAAATGAAAGTGTCTTTAATAAGAAACACTCATTAGTTACTCACAATTCATTTAAATATGACTTGGCTAAAGTTGAAAAATACTCTCTTTGTTTTATATTACATGGCTTATGTTGATCTGACATATCTTTAACTAAATTTTAATTAAAGTTGTATTTTACTAAACTAATTTTAATTATGTTTGGAAATTCTAAATTTGACTATTTTTAAATTATTACTATTTTATGCAGTTATTTAATACTAAAAATAATAATATGAACAAAAGGTAAAAAAAATAATCTCAAATTATTAAAATAAATAAGTAAAATAAATCTATTTTTGATGTAGGGGTCGAATAAAATAAAGCGAAGAAAGTAAGTAATTAAGGTAACCGAACAAATAAAGAAGTGAGAGAAAGGAAAAATTACATAAATACACCACTTCAGATATCATAATCTCTAAAATTCTCTCTCATTTAAAAAAATTACAAAAATTCCCTCTCGGATACCTCTCTATCATGTCTCAGATACATTCATTCTCTCTCTCGGATACATCTCTATTTCCTCTCGGATACATCCCTCACATTAAGTAATGTATCATTTGCAATATATCGGACAACCAAGGAATGTATTTGAGAGCAATGAAAAATCCATATTTTTTGTAATTGAGGAAACTTCCGATATACTCCCTCTATTCCATATTAACTGAATTTGTGAGACTACACATATTAAGAAAAAAAATAAAGCACATAATTTAAACCATAATTTCTACTATTGCCCTTTGTGAAATCACAAATACAATTTTGTAAGTAGTGTAATTTATCTTCTAAAAATATATAAAACTTCAATAAATATAAGGAAAAATATGGGGAAAATCTCAATCATTCGCTTCATAAGGCATGGCCCTATGCCTTACTCGCTTCGGGAAGTACTTCTTCGATCTTAAACTTTAAAATAATTCAATTATTTTAAATAATAAAAAAAAACCTAAAAAATCACTTAATATGAAATAGAGAACGTAAGATAATTAATCTGAAATATATGAGATTTCTTTACTCTTTTTTTTTTTTAAAAAAGAGGTTAAGTTATTATGTGGGAAAATGTGACCATTGACAAATACACAAAAAGCCTCCAAAGTTGGCTTTGCAAGACCTTGATTACTGCATTGTTTATTTATATTGAAGGAATACATGAACTTCTTTTTTTAAAAATAATTAAATTCACTTCTATTTCTTTTTGGAATTGAGTGTTAAGAAAAATTTGTATCTTAAAATGTGTATTGTTATTAAAAAATTGCTAGAAGGTGTAATATTTTTGGAAATTATAAAACGTAAGTAAATGAATCAGTTCATAAGTTAACTGGGCTATCAAAGGGGATTGGTAGTGGCACCGGATCTCAGGGCGGAGCTAGATAAGATCAATGGATAGAAATTTTATTTTAGCAAAAGCATGATTTTTATATTGTTAATTTTTTTTATGTGTAATATCCTTGTATTATCTAAGTAAACAAAAAATATCTACTATAAAAATATATGTATTTACTTTTTCATTTTTATATGTATTTACTTTTTCATATCTAAAAGTCAGAATCACTCCTCCATTTTTATATGTATTTACTTTTTCATAATTTAAACTCACTTAGTGTGAATTCTGGCTCCATCATTAATATTGGCTCAATTTTTGTTTTTTTTATGAGTTTCATTATTAGGGTGTTTTTAATTTTGAGTAAATTTAGATTTAGCAAGCATAAAAATCATACTTGTATGTTATAGCTATAGTTTGCATAATTGCACTCCATAGCAAATTGTATGTTTGCTATGACTATTAATCTGTATATTTTGGTATACATATACATAAAAATCTGTCACAACTCAAACCGTCGTTATTGGCACCCACACTAACCATCCGATGGGAGAACCACTACTACAACCCAAACTAAGCAACTAAATCAAAACTAAGCCAATTAAGTTACGAAAGCAAGTTAAATACTAAAGAACGAAATAAGAAGTTCCCATAAACTCCAAACCAAAGTCTATCAACTAAACAAATGCGGAAGAAATAACCTAGAACCTGAAAGTCAATGTACCAAAACTCTATTAACGACAAGTCTAAGAACAAGGGGTATAACCCCGAAACTAAAAAACACTTTAACAAATTGTCTGAGTTCGAAAAGAGTGGACTTAAATAAGGAAGATCCATGGCAGCCTGAAAGAACTGGTTTACCCTTGAATCCGGTCACGCTCAATAGTCACCTAGCTGAGGTCTATCAATGGCCACCTGAAGATGCCATGTACTCAACAAAGAAAGAGCAAGTGCAGTATCAGTACACAACCATAGTGTACTGGTAGGATCACACGGCTATCCCACTAAGTGTAACATACATAAGTCAATACAACAATATAATCACATGCACATATTGAACATATACAATATCATCAACATATACGAACAATAAACAACTTCACGACTCTCACATATCACAATTATATCAATTTAGAGCAACATACCGTCTTCCAATATCAATCGTCATTAGATATGAATGAACTCATCACAAATAGATACACAACACAATTCAATGGTCCTCTCACGTAACCCAATTCAATAGTCCTCTCATGGAACCCACACCAAATCATTAGCATACCGGAACGTGGTACCTGATCCAATGATTATGCTGGAACGTGGCAACCGATTCAAGTTAGTTATGTCGGAACGTGGCAACCGATCCATTCAACACACCACAATCACAATCACAACTATATCCTCAAGATCATACATTTAAGTCATGATTTCATGGTAACCATCATTCATTTATCTCATTTACAACAAGTGTGATCAATAATGCAATATTCATATACATACATGTATCGTAATAAATCAAGAACAAACATACATCACACAATCATAGATCACAACTATCACCTATCTCGAAACAAGCTTGAAACCCTAAGAAACTTGATCATTCCCTTTTCGGATTTGTTCCGCTTGTTCTTGGTCTACAAACAATCAATATAATACGAGAATCAATAAACAATCACTAATTACCCGAATTACTAACAATTCTATGAACCCTAGATCAAACTCATGATTCTAATTATCCAAATTAGGGTTGTTTCCACCATAGAATCTATAGCAAAACCCTCCCCCATCAACATTCACCCATTCAATTACGTTCTACGGATCGAAAAATGGATTCGGGGAGTGAAAAGCTTACCTTTAGCCTCAAGAATGGTGAAAAATGAGTAGGAGTCGCCTAAGGTTCGTTCCTTAGCTCTAAAAATCGAAAAGTGCCAAATAAGGTCGTTTAAGTGTTTATTTATGACCCCGCTAGAGCGACACCAATCCCGCTAAAGCGGCTTGCACAGAAGCAGTGAACTATTTAAAGAATTCCAAGACCACATTTCACAACACACCTCTAAGCGGGCTCTAACCAACGACGATAAGAAAATACCTTTTACGCTAAGATCGATTCCAGGAGTTCTACTCGCCCAAATTCAATTTCGTAAAATCGTACGGGTTCTTTACTGATTTATCTAACTACTCATGTAATTAAAATCATAATTAACTCACTCGGTTGTTACCAAATTTCCCTACACCTGAAAGACTCCAATTTCATCCAAATCTGGACTAGGTTGTGAAATCTCAAGTTACTACGATAAAGTTTTCCGGCCCCAAATTCTTTTCCCATTGCCTTTTCCATAACGAAGGAAATCAAGTCGTTACAAAATCTGTATATGTATATGTAACTGTATTTTTGTAGATATGTTTTTTTGTTGTGATTTTCAATCGTATATGTATATGTGTATTATATGTATTTAAATATAAATCTGCATATGTATATGTAACTGTATTTTTGTATACAAATAGATCTGTATACAAATCACTCTCTCGCTTTATACAAACACAAATTATACACTGTATTTTGTATAATCTGTGTTTGTATAAAGCGAGAAAGAAAGAAAGGCAAAAGAGAACTGGGCAGGGGAAGATTTGTATTATATAATTATAAGTGTATAGGACGAAGAGATAAATATTTGTATGTGTATATACAATTTTCTCTCGCTTTATACAAACACAAATACAATTTATACATTTTTGATTGGATAAAGTGAGAGAGGCGAGGAAGAGTTGCGAGCAAGATCAGGGAGCGTGGCGAGCGAGATTTCTGGGGAGAGAGGCGAGTGGCAAACTGTTTGCTACGAATTAGAATTAAATGAAACTGTGGTTATATAATTTAATTTGAATTATTAGTTGCTATTTTATACAATTTTTGTCCCTCAAATTGGACGATAAAAATGTGTTCTTTAATCCACTAGACCTTATGAACTTGTCTTTCGTAGTGCTATGGTTGAGCTTAAACATACGTAGCATGTGTATAAATCTCTTCAATTTCCTTTTTCCTTTTGATTAGGATTCATCCAACATGTAATAGGTATTTCTTCTTCGAAAGCTCGTCAGTCTAGGAATCCACTAGTTTTTCTCTTTGATCCACCTATTGTCGATTTATTCTTCATCATGGATATCATACTTGAATTATACCATTGAAAATGAAAGTACCTTTAATAAGAACTTTTTACTTTCCAAAGTGATACTTTTCTTGTTGAACCTAAATTTAATCAGGGCATCCATTTCAGAACCTTTTTAATAATTTTTAAAAAAACATTCATCAGAAAGCCAAAACAGACTGAGTTATGAACAATTTATTAAATATGACTCGGATGAAAGTTGAAATACTTCTTTTTGTTTTATATTACTAACGTACGTTGACCCTAACTCATCCTTTAAATTTGTTCAACTAGAATTATATTTTACTAAACTAATCTAATAAATATATTTTGGAACTCTAAATCTGATTACTATTACTTTATATAGTTATTTAATATAACGAGTAATATGAAGAAAAAAAGTAAGAAAATCCTTAACAAATAAAATAAAATATTTATTTTTGATTTAAAGATCAAATAAAATTAAACAAGAAAGTAAGTAATTAAAATAACAATACAAATAAAGAAGTAAAAAATGGTTTAAGTATAATGTGAGGAAAGGTAACAAATACACAAAAAATCCTCCAAAGTTAGCTTTTCAAGACCTTGATTAGTGCACTATATATTTATTTTAATTAAAGTCCTTTGATTATTTTTTTAATCACACCGATAGATTCTACCCTTTACTTTTCTGGTGACTCAAATTCGAGGAGTTCTTACCTTTTGAACCGTTCCCTCTTATCAACATTTTTTTTAGTAGATAACCCTCCCCCCTCCCTCCCTCATGATTATATAATCAATCATTCAATGATATAGTTGACAAATAACTAAATTTTTACCCCTCCATCTCAAACTATCTATGACAATTTTTAAAAAAAGTTTATCCTAAATTATTTGTTATTTTAGAAGTTTAATATAAAATTAATGATTTCTTTCTTATTTTATTTAGCACTAGCTTCTCTTAAATACTCTAAACATCTCAGTAAAATAAATATTTAATATAAAAATATATCTTAAGACATAAATAATAATAAAATAATCAACAGATAAATCTCCTCAGAAACATTTTTATTTCAAAGTTTGCTTTAAATTTCAGGCTGACTTTATTTACAAAATGAATTTCTAATAAATAAAAAGAATTCATGATTTCATCCTCTTTTTGTTAATTTATCCCAACGTCAACACGCATTTTTAAATTTTCATTACTCAAACTGCACTCTTCATTCATCATACAATAGACTTTTGACTAAATAATTCAAAATATTTGTAGACTATTTTTTATATGAATGTATACATGAACTTCCAATAAAAAAATCACTTCTAATTCTCTTTTTAGAACATAGTATTGAGTGTTAAGGGAAAATTTCATATTTTAATATTGTATTTTTTACTATCAAATTTCTAGAATATATATTAGATGTTGAATCTTCTTTTGTTTCTTTGTGTGTTTGCTTCTTCTTATTTTGAACCTTCTTAGAGCCCGTTTGAATTGGCTTAAAAAAAGTAGTTTTTAAGTCAAAAATAAAAAGTCAAACTAAAATGACTTTTAAGTAAAAAAATAAAAAGTAGGGGAGACTTATTTTTGGTTTTTGACTTATTTTAAGTCATATTTTACCTTGTCAAACACTTCATAACTTATTTTAAGTCATTTTGACTTATTTTAAGTTATTTTTTATATTTATCAAACACTTTCAGAAGTCAAAAACTGACTGAAAAGTAGGTTTGACCAACTTTTAAACCAATTCAAACGAGCCCTAAGTATAAATTCTGGCTTCTCCACTATAATTGACTCAAAAAAATTACGAGTCTCATTTCGGGATGATTTTTAATTTTTTGTCCCTCAAATTAATGGTCTCTAATTTTTTGTCGTTACTGCTTATTTAATGAAAATTTACTGCCAAAAGTACTTTTAATTATGACTTAATTTAGCAAGATAAATCATTTTAGGAAATATTTTTCCTGGGGTATAAGTTCAGTTTTATCTAATTTGCAAGGTAAATTCTTGCCCTTAATATTAAGAAAAATAAAAAATTGTAAGGCAATTTTTTTTGCTAGGCATAGGTTATGCTCTTTAAAACATAATTTCGTTTTAGAATATTATACTTAAACAATTAATAATTTATTACTTAATTTCTAATTTATTTTTTAACTCCTTTTAATAGAATATAGTTATGTGTCTTATATATCAATATCCAAATTAATAATAGAAATTTAAAAAAATATTTTATACTTTCAAAAAAGTTTGAAATGTACTTTCAAAAAAGTTAATTTAAGAAGAAAATAAAAATATTAAATTAATTATATTTTAATTGTATTAATTGACGAGTTTTTTTGGAACATATACTTTTTTTAAAGTAATAAGGAAGGATTACAACTTTTCTATTTGTGGCTAAAGTTTAAGAATTCATTTTACTCTCTCTCCTCACTTTTATTTTACAAAATAACCTTTTAACTATTTTATTTTTAATACTGATTATTTAATTTTAAAAATTTAATATTAAATATTGATCAATGTAACAATGTAAAATAATTATATCTATTATTACTATTTTTAATGGACATATCAAATTTAAATATGACAAATAAAAGTAAATGAGCGTATTTAGAAAAATGTTGCTTCACCATTCCCAATTAGTGCAACTTTTTATAATATCAAACCTTTTTCTCCATTTCATTCCTTTTTAGACTTTGTTGATTTAAATTTCATACTAATAATTTGTGATCCTCATGACAATATTTTGTTATTATAAAATATGTATTCATTTATTTAAATATATATATATTTGGATAGTTCTCCCCCAAATTAGGAATAATTTTTTATTTTATTCTTTCATAAACTTCAACTTCAAGTTAACTTTGCTTATGGAGCTGTCTTCATCAGCCAATTCCTTATTGTGTTGATAATCTTTGAGTTTGATATTTTACATCATTATATTATCTTTTTTTGTAATGTCTGGTATTTATTAATTTGAATTTGACTAATATAAAATTCATTAAGGAAAAAACATTGTCTACTAATATATTTTTCTTACATATAATTTGAATCAAATTATCTAATTAAGAATAAAAAAATCTTATTCACCTCATTTTATATAAGGGGCGGAGGCACAAGTTAGGGCGTCCAATTGGACACTCTTCGTCGGAAAAAAAGAAATCGTATATACAAGTAAAATGATACAGTAAGTGATTAGATAACATATTTTAGACACTTTTGACATAGTAAGTTGTTGTAGCTAAGTGGTTTTAGACCCCTTTAATGGATTTTAGACACCTTGAATGAAGTAGTGCTCTCTAATATCTCAAATCAAATATAAAATTAAGTCAATCTCAAAATTTTATTTCAAAATTATTATACGCTAGTACTCGTGTGTTAGAATCTCACTAGCATCCCACCATTTTAGTAAAAAAAAATTACTTCAAAATTTATTAATATCTCAAATCAAACATAAAATTAAGTCAATCTCAAATTTTATTTCAAAATTATTATACGCTAGTGCTCGCGTGTTAGAATCTCACTAGCATCCCACCATTTTAGTAAAAAAAAAATACTTTAAAATTTATTAATAGCTCAAATCAAATATAAAATTAGGTCAATCTCAAATTTTATTTCAAAATTATTATACGCTAATACTCGCGTGTTCGAATCTCACTAGAATCCCACCATTTTAGTAAAATAAAATTACTTTAAAATTTATTAATATCTCAAATTAAATATAAAATTAAGTCAATCTCAAATTTTATTTCGAAATTATTATGAGAAACTTTATACAGTTTTTAGCCAGTGAAAAATACACCCAAAGATGACTTGATTCCTTAGCCTCATCCCCCCTCTACCCCCCCTCCCAAAAAAAAATCCACCACCTTAAAGTACTACCCTTCAAGAATCTCTCTTTTTGAGGTTTTGTCAAGCCTTCAACCCCAGAAAAACTTGCCATCAAGCAAAACTATATTGACAAACACAAAAAAAGTTCTCTTCTTGAAAGTGTTCATTCTTGAAACTACCAAAAAAAAAAAAACATCTTTCTCATTCAGTTTTCTTCTTCAACCTGGGAAAAAACTTCTCTTTGAGCAAACCACAAACACCCTTTTTCTTATTTCAAACATATAGTACATAAAAAGTTTCTCTTTGCTGTTTTCATTTTGTGCTAATTAGTGCATACCACAATATAGTATATTGAAAAAAGTTTTCTTCTTTGGTCTCTTCATTCTTTGAACAAAGAAAGCTCTTGTCTTTCCCCTTCTTCTTCAAAAACACCCTTTTCTTCTTTCAAACATATATAGTTCTCTGCTTTGGTGATTTCTTTCTTGAAAAAAAAATAATCTCTTGTCTTTACCTTTTTCTTCTTTCAAACATGTATGCATAGAAAGTCCTCTTCTTTGGTGTTTTCAATCTTGAAATTTATTTAAAAAGCTCTTGTCTTTCCCCTTCTTTTTCTTAAATTCAAACACCCTTTTCTTCTTTCAAACATATAACATAAGAAGTTTTCTTCTTTGGTCTTGAAAAAACAAAAAAAGTTGTCTTTTTATTTTAGTGTATAGTATGTGCAAGAAAATGATGCATTATAAGAGATATCAGCACTGGAATAGGAAAGGGGATGTTTTTGTGGTTTGTGTAGATGAAGAAACTACCCCTATTGGTTTAGTGTGTGGAAACTCTGGTTACAATTACAAAAGAACTAAACCAAAACTTTTTTACCTTCTTTTTCTTTGTTTAATCTCTTTTAGCTTTTTTTTAGCTCCACAGTTGTTCACTTCTCATCATAATTTTTCTCTCTTGTGTAAGCTGCTGTCTATTTTTCTATCTTTTTGGTTTTTTTGGGGTTTCAATTTTTTCTGATTTTGTTCTGTTTTTGCATGTGTGCAGATTCATTCAGTTCTGAAGAAGGTGGACTTATTTCTAAATCAGATTTTAATGCTTGTTCCTCTGTCTCTAATGGTTAGTTCCAAGTATTTTACTTGTTACTTATATTTTTTATGTTCTGTTGAAAATGATCCTATATCCATCTATGGTGACATATTAGGAGGGGGTGGAGTGGGGGATGAACTCTATTTTTGGATTTTATCTTGTATTATGATCATGTGATGGTTGTGGAATAATATATGGATAGACACTTTAACTTGGTCACAATTCACAACTAAACACTCCGACTTTGAATATGCAAATCTAGACACCGACGAGTTAAGAGTGTTCAGTTGCCAGTTGAGACCAAGTAGAGGTGCCTATTGCCTAGATGTGCACCTCTCAAAGTTGGAGTGCTTACTTGCCAATTAAGGCCAAATTTGAGTGTCCGCGTATGTATTATGCCATAAATGTTTGTAGTAGGGGATGAATGAGTTTCTTGTGTTGGTATTATAGACTTTTGCTTGTTAAGGTTTTTGGTTTTAGTGTAACAGTAAAATATATCAACATGGTTCTATATCTTCCCAATTTTTGATAGATCCTTTGGTTGAATTGCAGGGTCAATTTGCTGTGAAAGAAGCAGTATCCGCTCCGATGTATGCGTGATGAAAGGGGATGTTAGGACGGATTCTGCTTCCTCTAGAATTACCCTCTACAGAAACAATGGTCATGAGAATGGTGAGGTGCTTCGGCATGAGAAGATTAGGCCATATACTCGGAAATGGGAAAAAAATGTGATGGACACCGTCGATGAGTTAGACCTTGTTGTGAAGGGAGAGCATTCAAGGATTCATCAAAAGTGTGATGTTAAACATGATGTGCCGGCTGTGTTTTTCTCTACTGGAGGTTACACCGGTAATCTTTACCATGAGTTTAATGACGGACTTTTGCCCCTTTACATCACTTCTCAGCAGTTCAACAAGAAGGTTGTGTTTGTAATCCTTGAGTACCATGCTTGGTGGATAATGAAGTACGAGAACGTCCTGTCTCACCTCACTGAGTATCCTATTATAGATTTTAGTGGAGATAAGAGGACTCATTGCTTCCCTGAAGCCATCGTTGGTTTAAGAATCCATGATGAGCTAACTGTTAATTCTTCATTGATGGGTAATGATAAGACCATTAGAGACTTTAGAGATATTCTAGACCGAGCCTATTGGCCTCGGATTAGAAGTTTGATCCAAGATGAGAAACGTGAAGCTCGAATGAACATGGAAAAACATGTTTCATTACCCTCATCTGAGACAAAGATGGGATGAAAAACAGGATTTGAAGAAACCTAAAGTGGTTATAATAGCTAGAAATGATTCTAGAGCTATAATGAACGAAGATTCTTTGGTTAAACTGATCGAAGATGTTGGATTTCAGGTGGAAGTTTTGAGGCCACAACGAACAACAGAGCTTGCAAGTATCTACCGAGTCCTTAATTCAAGTGATGTTATGATAGGAGTTCATGGTGCTGCCATGACACATTTCCTCTTCATGAGGCCTGGTTCTGTTTTCATCCAAATCATTCCACTTGGAACAGATTGGGCAGCAGGTACTTATTACGGAGAACCAGCAGTGAAACTAGGCCTCAAGTACATTGGATACAAAATTCTTCCGAAAGAGAGCTCATTGTATGATGAATATGACAAGAATGATCCCGTCCTGACTGACCCTAACAGCGTGAACGATAGAGGATGGGAATTCACGAAAAAGATCTACCTTGATCGACAAAATGTTAGGTTGAATCTTGGAAGGTTCCGTAAAAGATTGCTTCGAGCCTATTATCATTCTGTCGCCAATGAAAGCTTACGTTTTCGTCATCAAAGTCAGTAACTTTTACCTTATTTTGTGGTTCATTAAACATATTTAGTCTCAATTGTGAGAGTTCTTAGAGTTGTACATCATGATAATTCAGAATAAATGAAATGTAACATTAATTCCTGTATAGATTTGTTGAAATGCCTTTTGTGTACATTGCATATACTTTTTTTGCCATTTTTGCTGGCATGACATTTATGTCCTTGAGCATGTTCACTACCTTTTCTTTTTCTTGTGTAATCATCCCGTATTCGAAACTCACTGGCCAACTTATCTTGATTCATTGGTTTAGTATCCAGGATTTACCCCGTATAAGGTTCTATACCATATGAAATGACAACTCAATGCACGAAGTATCTTGTTATCTAAGCTCCAAGGAAGGGCTGCAGCTAAGGGGGTCTAGATGTCTAGCATAAGCAGTCTTATCTTGACAGAAGCATCAATAGTTTATTCCGCGACTCAAACTCTCTACCCATGAGTATGTCTACTAAATCACAACAAGATTCCCACACATCTAGGATCTGCCCTTTTGACTTGTCCAATGCATATGATTGTTTTTCTGTTCTCATTAGATCATCTTTTTGTTATTATATTAATTTTCTCTGCAAAATACTAGTCCTAGCTAGGTCTAATTTAATAATTATATACTGTCTAATACATTATACATTTTCTTAATTAATGATACTTAGCTTAGTCCATCTTCACTTCACTTCTGATTTTCATTTGTTTTGTTAGTCAACACTGTAAATTCTGCAGCATGTTTATTAAAATGTTCCTCCTCATTTGTGTTTCTATCGTTTATATACAAATTGATATTTGACGTTGATTCTAAAACTACTGACTTTAAATTTTGGTTCGTTAAATATTACAACACTAGCTAGTTGATTTCCTTTTATTGGACTAAAATCTCAACGGCTATGTCAGACCTGGATGCTCAACTACAACTACTCGAATTGCTACCTTTCTAAAGTTAGGTGCTCGATCAATATTTTTTTGTATGTTATTACTCCCTCCGTTCCATTTTATGTGACACCGTTTTCTTTTTGGTCAGTCCCAAAAAGAATATCACGTTTCCTTATATGGTAAGTATTTAAAGGTACAATTCTTATTTTACCCTTGTTGGTCCCACTTAATCTTAAAGATAGTACTTCAATACATTTATGAAGAGAGAAAAAAATGAATCTACTTTTTAATATGACTGTTTTTTGAAGGGGCAATTTGGTAAACATTTCAAAGTCTTCATTTATTTCTTAAACTTCGTGCCCGGTCAAATGTTGCCACATAAAATGGGACGGAGGGAGTACTAGTTTCGATATAAAAATTAGTGTTTGGGTAAAATATGATAGGTGTTTGAGCTTCGAGTAGCCTTACTATACATCTATCATTGCTTGGTGGACAAAGTTATCTTGTATTGTATTGACCAGAGATAGCATGTATCAACTGGTGGAATAGTCGAGGTCTGCACAATTGACTCGAACATCATTATTATAATATCTAGAACAAACATCTACAATGTAACTTAATGTTATTTTGTCTTAGATCTAGATAATCAAAGATCAAGCAAGCAGATACAATCAAAGAGCATCCCACTTTCTTTGTCGTAAGACAATTTTTAACTACTTCACATACACTATTTGTGTTGCTAGGAAGTTCTAGGTATTTGGTGGATTGAATCAGTCAGGTATACACAAGTTGACCCGATATTACCATCTAAAAAAGAAGAGGAGATTGATAATTCTCCATCTACATTAATGCACAAGTAAAGTCAAAGATCTTGTAATATCTTCATACTTGAGTCTAAAGTAAAATGGTAAGTATATATTTCTTTATTGGCACTCAAAGACCACTAATCTACCATTTAATTTAACTACACTATTCACTAGTAAAATAATATGATTACATTATCTAAATCACTTATACCTAATTCAACTTACTACCTTATTATTATATGTTGGTGAGTGTTAATGGCACGTGACTTCGGGCGAATGTAATTTTAGTGTTATAGTTAAACTTAGGGGTGTCAAACGGATGGGTTGACTTGAAATTGGAGATATTAAAAGGGAAAATTGTATGAAATAACAAACTATTAATTCAAATTAAATGCTATAGCCATAGTTTATTTTATTTGTAATTCGCAGCAAACATCCCATTTTTTTTTTGCCATCTGATTCGGTATACAATTACCCATTCGGTATACAAATGTATAAAATGCGTTTGTGTTTGTATAAAGCGAGAGAAAAGTGTATATACAAATACAAATACATATATTTTCATCTTATACACTTATAATTATACAATTACAGATCTTATTATACAAATTACAAAGTATAAATGAATTTATACAAAACTGAACAATTTGTATAAAATTAGATGTTTGTAGCGAATTATACAAATCAAAAGCTCCATAGCAAACATAAAATTTGCTATGGAGCGCAATTATGCAAACTATAACTATAACATACAAATATGATTTTTATGTTTGTTATATGTGAAAGTTGCTCATTTTAAAATGGGTTGAAATAGACATTAAGTTGGGTCTTTACCCACCCAAGTTTACTTTGGGCTCAAATGGGTTGGGCTTAAAATGGGTTGGATCTTGACCCGCTTAATCTCAATAATTTTAGAGTAAATTTCGCATATAGACACAAGAATAAACTTAATTAGGCTCCTTAGCTATAGTTTACATATTTACATGTTGTAGCTACAATTTTAATGGTTATAGGCAAGCGTATTTGTATAATTCGCTATTATTTGGTATTTTTATACAAAACGAAAATTCAAACTTTTTAAAAGATAATGACGGTAATTTCGATTGGGAAAAGGTAAACAATCCCTTAATTCATGGAATAGTATCTCTTTAGACTTTCATACCAAATATGACTTTCCTTCCTTCTGTAAATGTATAAATTGATTTCTATTTGTTATTGTATAAATTATTATTGATTGATTCAATTCATTGATGACTGTAGTTTATGTGGAACTAGTGTTTGTATAAATTAGTTATTTTTGTACATAATTGTATAAACAAATTCTTCAAAGGTGGTTTGTATTTGTATATTTTGTATATGTATAAGTCTGTTTTATTTTTGGTGGAATTAGTGTTTGTATATGTATAATTGATTGGTGACTGTAGTTTATGTGGAATTTGAGTCGGTATAAATTAGCTATTTACATTTGTAATTGTATAAAATGAGTAGTGACACTGACAACTAATTTATATTTGTATATTTTGTATACGTATAATTCACTACAAACATCCAATTTTATACTGAAATTTTGAGAGGGAAGAACTGAAATTTTCAAATTATGAAATCAATTTGTGTTGAGGGATTTAAGGAGAAAATAAGGTAAATGCTTATGAAGAAAGAGAAGGAATCATTTGTATATATGGAAAGAGACATCTAGGCGCTTATACAAACAGAAAAGGTAAGCAGCGTAATTATATCTAAGAATTGATGGCGAGTGGTAATTAAAATAAACTCTAGCTATAATGACTAATTAACTAGTATACGTTTGCTTAACCGTATAATTTTCTCATATTTTTTTAATAATAAACTTATAATATAAACTTATGAACTCAAAGTTCTTATACCATGATTAAAAATATACCTCACAAATCTCATTTCATCGATGATGATAATGTATAACCTGAAAATTACACAATATGTCTATTTTCAATTGGTCGAACTTTATTCTATACAAAAGAACAATAAAAACAAGTAAAAGTTGAAAGATAAATGAAATATTTTTTATTTCCACAAAAGATAATATCAAAATATACATAAAATGTGCATGTAAAAATGGATCATAAATGTAACTCGTCCAATTCAAAACCATCATTTTGTACCAAATTAAACAACGATATTATTGATATAGCCCATTTGTCAATTTAACATTCTAATAATATAAACTACTAACCAAATAACACCTCAACTAAGTAGGAATGTGTGATGTGTCCCTTGAATACAAAAATGTTTTATCCAAACGAAGCTGTTATAGAGAAGTTGGGATAAGATACAAGTATTTTCTAGATTATGAACAAAATTTCAGAAACACACATTAACTAAACAAGGTCCTATTACTCTGAACTCATTTTTTTTTAATTTCGTATATTTTTTTTGGCTTACATGATTTTCAAACATCTCTCACGCGCCTTAACTACGTGGAGTTACAGTATGCCACATAAGCCAAAATATGTATAAAATTACAAAAAAATGAGATCAAAATAATAAAACCTTAATTTAGTTAAGATATGTCTCTAATATAGTGCAAGTTTAAACTAATGGTGAATAGTGCAAAGTTCAAGGGCCGCTCTAGCAATATCAGTTTTTTTAAAAATAATAAAAAAGGAAGTTCAAGCGTCTTTCAGTTTTTGAAAAATGGCGGCCAAACAAAGGCAGAAATTGACGGCGATGGAGACGGAGACGGTGGCGGCGACGATGGAAGTAATCGGAGAAGACCTTCTGCACAACATTCTGTCTCGGTTACCAGCAGAATCATGTGCATCAGCAGCATGTGTGAGCCGTAGTTGGAATCTCATCATTAATCGCCTTCTCACAATTCCAAATCTTTCATCTGCTCTTTCCTGCCATCCTTGTCTTCAGGTATAAGCTTCATCCTAATTTTTTGTTTCCTTTGGCTTAACCATTTTGTTGATCCAAGTAGAAACTTGATAAAAGCCCTAATTTATGCGACACATTTTCCTTTTTAGTTTTTCGATAACTTTTTATATTTTAAATAATCTAACTTAAAACTTTCTGTTGTATTTTAATGAGATGATACATAGTCAGAAGCAAGGCTCGAGAGATCAATTCCCTTGTCAATGCCTTCTCAATCGAGCTCGTCACATTGGGATTTTGACTAACCTATGTGATTTGCGAGCTATTGTGTAGAAGAAAATTTATCCGGTGTGCACCCAAATAGTAGGCGCTATGGGTTTCAATGCTCAATACTTAAGCACAAGAAAGGAAGACAAACTTTTGAAACTTGTGGTTTAAAACAACTTAGAGATATTTTATCAAGGGGGAAAATGATAAGTTTAAAAGTGTGTTCTTCTTAAGACAGACTAACAAGGAAAATGTGCTCCATAAATTGGAACAAAAGGACTATTAATTATAAGAATTACACCCTCCTCACCATCTTATAAAAGAAAGAAAACTTTGAAACTTGTGGACTAAAACAATCATAAATATGTGTGTGGATATAAATCATCTTATTATGGGTAAAATGAGAAATTTAAAGTTAAATTGTTTCTAAATAAGAAAGTATCATAGCTCTCAGAGCTTTGATCTAGTGGTAAGAGTGCAATGTGTGCTGTGTGGGTTAGATGTATATCACATGTTCAAACTATGAAAATGTATGATATCTAAGTGGAGAAGGCTAGACGGACAGCCACAGGCCCGTGTTCAATTTTTAAGCAGGAGAAGGCTAGAGGGGCAGCCGGCAGGCCCATGGTCCAATTTTTTTGAAAAAATACCAATCAAAAATAAGTATGGCATTCTTTTCTAGACAAACTAAAAAAGAAAGTATGTCACATATAATTGAGATGCCTCTAAAGGCAAAATGAAAAGTTTAAAGTTATCTTATTATAAATTAGAATGATGTCATTCCTTTTGAGACATACTATTGCAAAAGAAAGAAGAAAAGATTATCAAATAAGTTGGGTACATATGGAGTACTAACTATAAAAATTACTCGCTCTGTTTTAGTTTAAGAAAGAAAGATAGTCTTTTTAAAAGGATTATTTTGAAAAATTGAAGAAATGAGTGATTGAATACACACAAAAAGTAAGATGAATTGACCTTTGTATTCCAAACCTCGCCATTCTTTTTGGGACTGGAAGAGAGGTATATATTTTAAGAATTTGAACTTTGATAGTCAACACAAGATGAGAAGTGATGAAACGAATGCAATATTTGATAAGAAGTTACTGTAGTTTGTTGAAAACTTCTTGAAAGAACTATTTTGGGACAATGGGAGTATCTTGTTTAGCTTATTACAAGAGTTTATTTGGTTGAAAATGAATTTTTGGTGCAGGGTGCTGTGGATGAGGCTGTTGACAAGGTTTTAGCTAGGCCGATTCGGCCCCAGTTTGTAATTGCTTCCATTGGTCCTTCTTTTGACTTGGAGGAAGCTCAGTGTCTCGTATGTGATCTTCTCTCTCTTTCTCTCTTTATTTGACATTTATGTGTTCTAGAAATTGTGGCATACTCAATGAATATGTTTGTTAAATGGTCTGCATCAATATATTCAAAACGAAATCAAATTAACATCTTACTTTTTATTTTAAGTTGTCTAAAATAAGTCTCCTCGTTTTCTTATAATTCTTAGTACTTTTTAACTCAGAGTTTTAAGATTATAATTTGAGATTTGTATTATATTATTAGTGATAACAAGAGAAAATGTTGCAAAGTAAATGGCTGAAATGTTTGTTTGAAAGGAAAAATTTCACAGTGAAGTATAAATTTGAATAACCTTGAACTCTTAGAAGTTATGGAAATTGTTTAGGATAATATTATTATAGAATGGAGTAACGTGGTCAATGAGGATTCATATAGCCAACACCAACTTGTTTGAGATTGAGGCATAGTTGTTGTTGTACAAAATTAAAAATAGTGTCATATAAATTGAGATCGAGAGTGTATTACCCTATTATATAAAAGAATAATTTAGGATTTCAGTTTTGTTCTAAACAATATTTAAATTGTTCAAATATCAACTTGGACCCGCGTTTAATTCAGCATAATTACTTGAAATCTTATCTTAATAGCTCTTCTGAAACAAATTAGATACCTAATGGGTTGAGTATGAGCTGACGTGCAAAAGATTAGGAAAGTGAAGTGTAGTCAAAGATCAGTTTAGCCCTATAATTATGTTAATTGTAGAATTGTTGGTAATTTTTTAGACTTAAGATCTATAATCATCAAGTAGTTACATAGTGACTGACAGCGCTATTTAAGTTTGTTAGAGTATTGTATCTATAGTGAATAATCTAATGAACATTTTACCTAATTTTTTAGCATTGATATCATGTGATTCATACAAAATATCTTTTTTAGGCACAAGCAAGCCTATATCGATCTATGCGAACTAATTAATATATTGAGACAATCAGTATGAAGATTACAAAGTTAAAATACACGAAACAATCAGAATGAAAAGGGTCCCGTTTTGTTTTTTCAATTGAAATGATATACTTTGTAAAACTAGAGATACTAATAAAATTATCCATTCGAAGTATGAATTGTCACACATTGGAATAAGCTATATGTGCTGCTTATGGTGGATATATTGTTCTGCAGATTAGTGATAGATTCAGTAGCGACATTCCAATAATCACTTCGATATCCTGTGGAATTTTTGGGCAAGACGCTAACACTAATGAGTTTGAAGAGGTAAATCTAGTGGTTATAGACTAGAATCTTCTTGGGATTGCATTCTGAATTCAACCAACAAGAATTGAAGTGGAGAAAATGATGTTTTTCCAGGTTCAGTGGGACACATGGGAAGACAACAAGGCTCATGAGGATCTTCGTAATGGGGACGAGGGTGTTTTAGTGACTGTTGGTTTCTTGCCAGGATTAACAGTTGATTTAATCCCATTAAAAAAAACTCGGGTAATCCTGTACTCCAATACAACCCCTAACATTTATGCAAATATGTCTGCCTTATTGAGAGAAATCTGAACTTCCACTTTTTAACTTTATTTTCATTTCGAATTTATGAAGTTCCTACTTGGAACTTTGAAGGATATGAATAGTTCATATCTAGTAGAAAATTTGTGCTAACTTGATTTAAAATGGGCTACACTAACTTGGGGAGAACAAATTTCAGGGTCTCATGACTGAGAATTTCGTGCGCAGTATCAGGGAACGCTCGTTTTCTCGTTCTGGATCATCACCAATGGGAATTTTGTTATTTTCTGTAAGTCTTAAGTCTCTTGAGACCTTTCATTTTGTTATTTCTTGCCCCCTGTGGCAAAGCAGTTTATTCCCTCCTTGTAAAAGTGGTGATGCCATATTTTCCTTAAATTGTGGATGAAGGGGATAAAGTTAAACCTCATGCAATTCAGATTCTGTCGTCTGGACTTGTCAATTTGGATTTTAGAGTGGACCGGGTTAAAAAGTTGTATTGAAGTTTGTGACCAACTCATCTAAGAGAAAATACACTTTTATTTATTTAATTTTGTTTTCAACACCCCCCTTCACGTGCATGCCAGATTTTTTAAAATGGGTCAAGCATGCTGATATTCTTTTTGTTATTGAGTGGCGGTGAGACTCGAACCTGAGATCTATGCCTGCTCTAATACCATATTGAAGTGTGTGATCAAATACCATCTAAAAGTTTAATACCATCTAAAAGTTTAAGCTGTTAGTGGGAACATGCTTTTATTTATTTAATTTTGTGCTTGAAAAGTTGAATGAACTTTGAGGGACACTTGAAATTTATGCTTTTCAATATCTAGGAACAGCCTTCTTTTTCTTACTTAAAATGTAATGAAAATCATTTGAATGTTGTTCTAGGACGAGGATATTGACATCAAACCGGTCCTTGCAAAGTTGGGTGAGTGAGCTTCATAGTTCTCATTTATGCAAAACTTCATTTGTTCCCATATACTTTTATGAATGCTGATTTCTCTTCCTACTTCATTCTGTGAGAAAGAAATTATATGTTCAGTGCCCCATTTCGTGTATGTAGATTATGCTTTTTCCAGTGAGACCGCCATTGTGGGTGACGCGGGTTCTGAGTTTGTATACCAAGATGGAGCAGCAATTAGCCTTTCTAATAGCAGAGTGTCCAGTTCAGCTGCTGTTGCTCTTTTGTTTTCAAGGGATACAGGCAAGCCTCCTGGTATGGAATTCTTCTTGACTGGAACTTTCCGCTTTCAAATCATGATTCTGTTTGTTCAATAACAAGAGCACAGTTTTATAAGGCATTTGGGTAGGAGAGAAACTTTCTAGTCTGATATAGTGGGGCGTGATTAATAGTTGGCGCACATCTTCAATATCAACTAAGTTATGAAGTTGTCTATACTCCCCAAATTTTGTTCTTGAAATTTCACAAACTCAACTTTTGATCAGCTAACATACATGAAAATCCGAAGTCTGTCGACTTCCTTGTGGAATAATATGAACTTACCAATTTGAGTATAACTCAATCATTAGCTAGTTCTATTCCTCAACTTAATAATTAAATAGAAACAGAGATACTGAGATAGGAAGGAAGAAAACATAATCAATTGATCTTTTTTTGAGAAAGGTAACAATATTATATATTTGTAGCACAAAGGCTTTTCTAGGCCATCTTTACAGATTACAAAAACTCACAAGTCATAGCTTTCTCCTAGCGCCTACAACAAGAGTTCTGTGATGTCTAGCTTTGAATCAACATCCTTAACAAAATCTTGATCATTGCTGGTAATAACGATATCGTCAACATAAACCACTAAATAAATACACATAATTGGAGCATAGTGCCGACAAAACACCGCCAAACATAAACCACCAAATAAATAGCTTGAGATCTGTGTAGTGCATTTGACACGTATTTGTCTGAATAACTTCGGTAAGTGCTATCTGATGTGGTACCTACTAAATGAAATTTCATTCTCTGTGAACTTTGTAGTTATGCATGATCTTTTAGGTTCATATCCTTAATATTTTTTAAAATTGTCAGTTTTTGTTAAAGTTATGTCGTGCTTTTTTGCACTTATATCAGTAAATATATTGATGATTAGATTTCTTGTCTTCTACTTAATATTTTTGTATATGTAGGTAATTAGCATATCAAATTTCCAGGGAATTTATTGAGAAAATCATTTTCTGGAACCCTATAAACAGGTGTTGGGGAAACTCAGTTTCATGTAATGTTATCCACTGGCGTTTCACCGATTGGGCCTAAATACAAAGCTGTTTATGTTAAAGCAGTATCTCATGACAATTCTACTCGGCTCATGGCAACAACAGAAGAAATTGACTTTAATATGGATGGTGAGACTATTTTAGATCCGATTTATGATGAGGTAAGGTAGTACATCTTCTGAAGTGAATTGGTTTTAATGTTTAAGCACCAAAGTTTAAGTAGTTAGTTTCTGAAGGAAGTAATTACAGCTGGTTTGTTTAGAAAGGCAACTACCGAAAATACTTGCAAGATTTTGTGGTGTAACTAGTCTCGTTGTCTTTTTCCTTTGATTCCTTCCATCATAATGAATCCTTTTAAGTTCAGTGATGTGTGGATTTATCAAATGTCAGAACTCTGTTGCTCTTGCCTCACTTAGAAGGGAAGACATACAATGGGTTTAACGAGATGCATTATAGCAGATTGGACATATTTGGATGATTAGAGTTGATCATGCTGTCTGACTGATTTTCAAATTCTATTGGTAACTCAGAAAAAAAATCTGACCATTTCAAATTAAGGTTATAAAAGACTTTATAGAAGAATGTTCACGATTGATCTTTGTCGCACGTACAGTTACACAAGGTATAGTATCATAAGAAACAGTAATAAAACCACTTTTGTTAAACTATGTTATTTTTTTTAATCCTTAATGGTTTAATAATCTGCTATATAGAGCGTAATCTGAAAGTGAAGGTTTCTTGTGAGTTGAAGATGTCTTTTACAAAATCGTTACTTATTTAGAACTTAGAAGCCGTCTTATTGATGAAATTTCCCTTCTAGTATACAAACACATGAACATAATTCACTCCTCTTTGACTTCATCTTTCTTTTCTATGGTTTGATTTCATCAGTTGGGAGATGATACCCATTCTCGAACTCTCTATGTTGGAGTTACAAAGATGAGGAAATGCACTTCTCGGCATGTGGACACAAACTGGATATTTATGCGTGAATTCCAAATGGTTATAAGGTAATTAATGCACCATTGAGCTTGATTATCCTTATAGCCTTCACGTATGATATTTGAATGTTCTATGATGTTTCATTCTGCTCTCCAGTTTATTACGTTTTCTATCCCGAGGTGTTTGATGTGTAAAAGCATGCAGATAGAAGGATTATTCTCTAGGAAGTTTTGATGGTTCATGGAGACAATTGGGAGTCCTCCTCAACTGAGTTTGTTTCTGCAAACATGGAAAAACATTTTCAATTGTATAACTACTGTTGTTTCTTTTACTTGAGCTATCTTTATTAATTTTACTGTCAGTACTTCTCTTTTCTACTTGTATTTGTCGATTTTTTTTTTTTGAAAATGCTTTTATTAAGCCGAGGGTCTATCGGAAACAACCTTTCTCTCTCCCACAAGGTAGGGTAAGGTTTGCGTACACCCCATTCCTACCAAAACCTTTGTGGGATCACAGTGAGCATATTGTGGTCGTAGTTGAAACTGCTGTCTTTACAACCATTTATGCCTTTCCTCTTCCTCCCTCTCTTTACTTCTGTAACTAATTATATGAATTTGCAGAGGTGATTACGAGTATCTCTATGTCCATGGTGATGGTATCAAAAGTTACGACTCCTTCCAGTTTTACCATGCAAATTCTGATTTGGCGCGTGCTTCTTGCAACAATGTTTCAAACAAGATGAAACTTCTGAAGCAGGATCTAAACCACCTAACTGATGATCATTCTAATAGCAATGGAAGCATAGGTATTCATAAGAAGTCTGTTTTTGGTGGTATGATGTTTGCTTGCTATGGTCGTGGCAAGTTATATTTCGGTGAAGCTAATGTAGATGCCTCACCTTTCTTGGAGAACTTCCCTGGGATTACCTTCTCAGGAACCTATTGTAACGGAGAAATTGCACATGGAGATTTTAGCTTATACGAAAACGGGTCTAAAGAACATAGCTCTACACGTTGCAGTTTGCACGAATTCAGCACCGTCTACCTGGTTATGTCGTATACTCCCCCTGCATTGCCAGAACTTTAGAGATTTAACTGGTATTGCCTTTGACAATTTGGTGAACTGGTGGGTAATGGCAAAAGTTTTTTTTGCTGGTTTGAATAGTAGATTGCTCTGTACTTTTTGGTGTTGGAATTTGGTGGTAGAGGGCAAATGTCTCATGTACATACTTCAAAAGCAATTCTACATTATTTTACTATTGTTTTTGTGCTGTTAATTTATTTATTTAAAGGGGAAGTGTCGAAAACACACTTAAACAAGTTTCATATTTAAACTATCACTTATTAGTTTGAGAAATATGCCTCATTGATGTGTAATACACTCTCCTTTGTTCTAAAGAGATAATCCTGGACAGTATTATTTTAAGCCTCTCATGAATAATTCTTGAAAAGACCTTAATCACGAAATTACTTAACAAAATAAGCCTCAAGTTTCTGTTTAACCCTCTTAAGACTTCCTTAACTCTACAATATCCTCTGGTTGATTTAGCCATTCATCCTGAATTCTGCTTCTTCTGCCTTTGACTATGTTAAGAAAAAACTTTGTATTTCTCTATCCTTCTTTATACTACTTTTCTGTTTTCAGAATTCTTTCTCCCTTAACAGTTGCTTCTTTAACTCTGCTTGAGCTTGATATAGTTTCTCTTTATTAGCTCTAGACGGATCCACTTCAATTTGAGATTCATCTACTTTAATGACTTCTTCTAAAGTGATTATCTCCGAAAAAAATATTGCACAAGTGTCCTTACTCCATTGAGTCAATATTTTCTTCACCTTTTTCAATGTATGATGAAATAAACTAAACAACTCCCCTTCAAAATTAGCATGCCAATGTTCTTTTATCACCTTCATGAAAGACTTCTCGCTCAACCAAATATTTAGTAATTTAAAGGGCTTAGAGCCCGTTTGACTTTTGAAAGTGTTTAGCAAATATAAAAAATAAGTTACGAAGTGTTTGGCAAGGTAAAAAATGACTTAAAATAAGTCAGAAACCAAAAGTAGGTGGGACCCCCTACTTTTTATTTTTTGACTTAAAAGTCATTTCAGTTTGACTTTTTATTTTTAACTTAAAAGCTATTTTTTTAAGCCAATCCAAACGGGCTCTTAATCACATTCTCTTTATTTGTTTTGAAAGTGATTACTAAAGAAGTATGATCCGACTCATTTCTCACTACATGTTCCATATCAAGAATCAGAAAAATAGTTATCAATCTATCATTCTGCTATTCGACCATGTGTACTTGCTACCCTTGAATTTTTTTTATCTTTCAGATTACACACATTAAGACAATGATTAAAATCTTTTAACCTCCACCTCTGTTACTGGCCTTCCCCCAATTTTTCCTCATTAGTACTGATAACATAAAATTCCATGATTGCAATCTTTCACTTTGTGTACATTTAACATACACTAGTGATATCATCACTTCAATGCATAATGCTTGATTTTGGAGTTTGAAATTTATCATTTTCTCTTCATCCCTTACTATTTCATACAAATTTTACAATTTGTGTCTGCCTTTGCATACTTCATCCCCAACTTCCTTCTAATCTCCTCTAGTTGTTGACTATCTTCAAAAGATTCCATAAATCTCGTCATATAAAATTGGTATCTTTTATGCATATTTATCAGTCTAGTAAACATGTTTTGAGTGTTTGCCAACCTGATATTCCATATTAAGGTTCTCATAGATATTTAGTGTTTTTGACAATTGTTCTCTTTGATTGTCTTGATGATTCTTGAATAGTAGTGATTTTTTCTCCTCCTTGTTTCTTTTGCTTGACATGAGTCTCCTTTATTTTGTCTATTTGTTCAAGCGGTAAATCTCCTTCTCTGGTCACCTTTTGAACTGTTTTGTGATAAATCATGTTTGTACTTCTTCATGACTGTCATGTTGTACAACCAACTCTTTTATTATTAACTTTCGCTACCACTAAGGCTTTCTCTATATTATATATCCTCCTCCTTCTATATTTGCATCTTCTTCACTTGAATTATGTTGTGGTGATAACTATACTTTCCTCTCCTGTTTTCTTTCTGCCTTATTGTCCTGACTCCTGTTGGTCCCATTTGTATCAACTTGCTCCTCTTCCACTTTGTCCAACTCTTCCCCACCCTTCATTGCCTCGAAGGAATTCTCATCTTGAATGTCATATCCCCCTTTAATGTTCTCATATTTATCCCTCTTATACTTATTCCTTCTTCTGACCATCCATTCTTTCCTACCACTCTTCCACTTATCAAAACTCTGTTATGTTCCCCCCACTATGTCTTCAACGTTTTGATGCCATCTTTTTCCTATTTCCTTCTCCTCTCATCTTCACCCCATGTTTCATATAATTTGTAAGAATTATTATTAATTATTTCTTACTTATGGCCCAAGTTTACTTGTAATTCAATTAATACCATAAATAATATTTAATAAGAAATAGATCTCGTCCGTACATTGGTTACTTGATGGACGTACCAAATTAAGTCATAACCTCTATAAATTGGTCCTCCCTCCACCCATCAGGGTTACCACATATTCTCTACAGTAATTCCATCGCTGACGGTTGTAGTAACATAAAGCTAGGACAAGGAGGTAGAAACCAATTTACGACTAACGCTTCCGCTTCTCTATGTGATGATGTCTTCCTCATCAGGTATGTGCCCCTAACGATCTCTATGTAAGATTATCGTGTTCAAGATCCTGATATGCATTAAAGTATTTAATCTTACATGTGGCATCCGAGCCTGGATTGTTTGAACCGATAATTTTCGTAAATTATATAACCGCATAAAAAATTATGTAGCGTTGTATTTATGAATTATGTGAACTATCTTACGTTATCTTCAAATTG
>JAJONZ010001587.1:0-25282 GCA_029582445.1 Solanum paucissectum | reverse complement strand
GGATCTCGTACAAGCCTCTTAGCATTCATAACATTCGATACATAGAAATAGTGCGGAATTTAGAACTTTTCTTTAAATACAATCGAAGTCATTTTTCATAAAAGGAAGTGGAAGACTTTCTATACTATGTTTCAAACCATCTAATACTTTGAATATAACTTTGGGACATAGCCCATACAAAGACTCTAAACATAAATAAAAGACATAAGGGAACAAGTGGGTTTGTCCTCGAACTATGAGGACTCACCATATCTTCAACTCCATGCTCCTTAGAAACCTATCTTCCAAGAATAGAACATCAAGTCCAAACCCTACACTTTGTAGAAAAATGGAAGAAATATGGGTTAGCACATAAAGTACTAAGTATGATAGCCATGCAAAAACCATGCTTAAAATGGACATTTTCTTTGGAAATCATGCTTTATGCCAATTTGAGAAAACCTTCATGAACATGAGTATAAGAGGCATCATATAAGACATAATCAACATAAAACTCATTTCTTCACATTATAGCATAATCAACATATAAACCATTACCTTCACATTAAGCCTTCACCTCAAGTAACCCTCAAGCTATACTTTGTGCAATGTATGGATAGCGTCCCATACCACCATCCACACTAAAGTACCACATTAAGGTCACCAAAAGTGAACTTACCATTCAACCTTTCCATCTTCACACAATACTCATATATAAGAGACATAAACACTTCATAAGTCATATAAACACATTAGGACCAACGTCTAGGACAACCGTAAGTCGTACTTGTGCAATGTATGAGTAGCATCCCATACTACTACTCACACTAAGTACTCCTTTGGAGCCACTATAGACAAGGCACATTCATATTCATTAAGTCATGACAAGGAAGTAACTCATAATACAATCCAAGTATAGCATGCATCATTACATTAGACATATAAGAGTCAACATTCTTCATTAACTTCATTTAGGGCACTTTCATACATTAGTCATTAAGACCTTAGAGAACTCACTATAACCCTCTCAAAGCCTACTCGTGCAATGCATGGATGGCATCCCATACTACCACCCACACTTCATAGAACTCCTCAAGAAACTATAATGCACATCTCACATGATGGGAATAGGCATTAACCAACATAGACCATGAGAGCTAAATCATGGAATCCGGTATCGTATGACCCCACACCGAAGGAAGGTGTTCTACTTGCCTAAGGTAGAACTAGTAACATTTTAGCGTAGGTTGAAACCACTAGCTAATATCCAATGTGGGCACATAGTTATGGGATAGGAAGATGTTCATTGGAACCCTAGCCTAACATTGGGAGATTTTCCATCTTACCATATCTACTCGGTGCTTAGCCTCCATTCCAATAGAGTATTTCATTTTCATTAACATTATGGTACTTGAGAGAGCTACCAACATTAGGTCTACCGACCCAAGTACATTACACAATAAAGGGTCACCACCATTAGGTCTACCGATTCAAGATACATTAAGGATAGCTCATTGACTTTCCAAGAAGGGTGCCATCAACATTGGGCCTACCGATACAAGTTTCATCATTTCACACATGAAAGGGCTACCAATACTAGGTCTACCGATTCAAGGTTTATCATCACATTAGTTTCTAGACTCATCATGAAGGGTTACCAAACTAGGTCTACCGGTTCTAGACATAGTCTAGAATACTTCATCATTCATTTATGAAAGAAATGCCATTGGCCTATCGATTCATATTCGTCAAGTCAAGACACATGCATAAGTCATTTATGAAAGGAATGCCATAAGCCTATCGATTCATAATCATTAAGTCAAGACACAAGAGAGGATACATAAGCCTACCAACTCAAGATTCAACAATCAACAATACTTTCATTCATTCAAGAAGAGGATGCATAAGCCTACCAATTCAAGATACTTCATTCATGATCGCCTTAGCCTACCAATTCAAGATACAACAATCCATATTACTTTCATTTATACAAGAATAGGATGCCTAAGCCTACCAATTCAAGATATAACATTACATTATAGAAACCCTTCACATTCTATCATCATCATCATTCATGAGTGTTAATTGAGAATATACTTTCAATAATAACACAATTACATTCTAATCATGATCATAACACTTTCATTGAGATCACACATACATACTTCACATCATAGTCATACCTTAACCTTTATACTTTACCTTTCAAGGCCATGGATCACATTCACCCACACACCTTAGATTAACACAATTAGGCAAGATTAATTACAATATTTCAACATTCTATATCCATGTAAACATAAACAATTCACATACTTCAGGATTAATCAATTCCTACTCACAAATCACAACTTAGAAATTTGGGGGAAAACATGGGTTCAAGGAAGAAATCATCTTAATTCACCTTTAAATCAACAATTCATTCATAATTCAATGCAATAAATCCTTTGAAAAACGTTTGGAATCGAACCCATGCATAGATTGAAAACTAGGGTTTTGGGGAAAACATTGGAGACTTGAAATCACTTTTGAAATTGGCTCCTTGAAAGAAACTAAATCAAGGATGAAGACCACCATGCCTTTTAGAGAAGCAATCCACAAAAATCCCTTGAAAAAACTTGAAGTTGTGACCTTGGAAGCTTGAATCCTTCACCTCCAATGGAGGTTTCTAGAGAGAGAGCTTTTGAGAAGAGAGGTGGGTTCTATTTTCTGTTTTGAAATAATGAATTGGAAAATAGAGTTTAATACTTTAAAAACCCTTAAAACACTTTAAATAACCAATTAGAACCGTCCCCCCAACTAAACAAGACTTAAAAGCAATTTACCAAACCACCCCTCATTAGGCCGAACCACACCAGCTTTTACAGGTGTGATCCACGGACCACCATCCACGGACCGTGGATGGGTCCACGGACCGTCCTTCATGGGTGTGGTTCATGGCTGCAGCTTGCATATGCGGCGCTTGACCTACGGAGGCCATCCACGGGGCGTGGATGGAACTACGGGGCGTGGACCCCTTCCGTAGGTCACCTTCATTTTGGTAACTTTTCTCTTTTGGGGCAGCCTTGGGGTTAGGCTAAGGATCCTCCTCAAGGACCCCTAGGGTGGTCCTTGGGGAGTCGTACCTTGACGTTTAACCCTAAACCCCTCAACCATAGCTCGGGACAACATTTTACACCCTCAAACCTCACATCAAATCAAAGACACACTAGTTAGGCTCTAGTTTCACTTATTCATTTTACGGGTCGCTACATTATCCCCCACTTGGGAACATTCGTCCTCGAATGACACTTTAAACACATTAAGGGGGCTAACGACTCAAGAATAGCAGCCCATCATGCATGCAACATCATAAACAATGCACAAAACTAGGAGGAAACATCAACTCCATCTCAAACATACTTCAAGCAACTCAAACAAGTAGGAACTACATCTACAAACTCATTATGCATCATAACTTCAACATTTCTCATTTCATTGGAGGAATTTCATTCTCCAACTCATATCATGCTCATCATAACATCATTAAGCACATTATGCAATTTCTTCATAAGAACACATTAAGCATGTTCAACAATTCAACCTCATGAAGCATATAGACAATTCAAACTAAATGCAAATCAACATGAGGGACATAACTCATAGAAACTCATTTTCTCATTCAAACATAAACTCATTAAGAACATGCATAACATAAAGAGATCATGGAAACACATATTCACACATGACTCCAAAACATGAAACAAGCCAAAAAGGAACTCTTTGTCTTAGGCTTGAATAGGCATAGAAAGAAAGAGAATGAGGATATCGGAACTCTCAACAACCTTACTATTCAACATACTATCCCCCCACTTAGGAGTAAACCTAACTAAGGCTTATCAAGAACATAACATAGGAACCTCAATCAAGACATTCACAACTTACAAGAAACCATCAACATACCAGTGCTTTTAAACTAGGAAGGTCCTCATTAAGCAACTCTTGCTCACAAACAACCGTACCAACGCCACTCAAGGTCTCATACGAGACTACCACACCGGGTCTAAACTCCCTACACCTTTTAAAATGAGAAGATCAAGCAAGCCTAACTCATGAACATCAAAGACACTCAATGACCTTACCATCTAATCACATTATCCCCCACTTGGGAGTAAGCCTATACAAGCTCTTTTAAACTTCACTTCTTTCCATTCTAAGGTCGGAGCAAGTCATCACTAAACCTTCACACTCATCACACCTAGGCATTTCTAACACCACATTTCATCAACTCTTTCAACATACCTCAAAACTCATCATGACTAAGACGGGTTCTATCATCTTAAGCATAACCATAAGCAACCCATTCATACTAAAAACAACGTCACAATTTATCACCTCAAATCTAACAAGTCACATAGCCATAATTGGCATCACAAACAACCTTCCTCCCTCACACCTTCTAGCATACTCCTTTCAAGTGGTCATACCCTAAAGACCATTGGATAAGGAATAAGAGAGAGACATTATAGAGTTAAACTATATGGCACAACTTGAAGAATGAAGAAGTGAGACTTTCTTAACACCCAATAGCCTCCTATTCATAAATGTGATGCGCTTCACACTATAAACAAGACTATACTAGATGTGGTTTGAGACATCCTAGGACCATTCCAAAATCTTGTGCTCTGATACCATGTTTGTCATGACCCGAGCTTATACCCCGGAAGCGACATGGCGTACTTGACCCCGAGAGGGGTCTCGTACAAGCCTCTTAGCATTCATAACATTCGATACATAGAAATAGTGCAAAATTTAAAACTTTTCTTTAAATACAATCGAAGTCATTTTTCATAAAAGCAAGCAGAAGACTTTCTTTACTATGTCTCAAACCATCTAATACTTTGAATACAACTTTGGGACATAGCCCATACAAAGACTCTAAACATAAATAAAAGACATAAGGGAACAAGTGGGTTTGTCCTCGAACTATGAGGACTCACCATATCTTCAACTTCATGCTCCTTAGAAACCTATCTTCCAAGAATAGAACATCAAGTCCAAACCCTACACTTTGTAGAAAAATGGAAGAAATATGGGTTAGCACATAAAGTACTAAGTATGATATCGATGCAAAAACCATGCTTAAAATGGACATTTTCTTTGGAAATCATGCTTTATGCCAATTTGAGAAAACCTTCAAGAACATGAGTATAAGAGGCATCATATAAGACATAATCAATATACAACTCATTTCTTCACATTATGGCATAATCAACATATAAACCATTATCTTCACATTAAGCCTTCACCTCAAGTAACCCTCAAGCTATACTTTGTGCAATGTATGAATAGCGTCTCATACCACCATCCACACTAAAGTACCACATTAAGGTCACCAAAAGTGAACTTATCATTCAACCATCCTGCATGGGCGTGGTTCATGGCTGCAGCTTGCATATGCGGGGCTTGACCTATGGAGGCCATCCACGGAGCGTGGATTGACCTACGGGGTGTGGACCCCTTCCGTAGGTCACCCTCATTTTGGCAACCTTTCTCTTTTGGGGCAGCCTTGGGGTTAGGCTAAGGGTCCTCCTCAAGGACCCCTAGGGTGTTCCTTGGGGAGTCGTACCTTGACTTTTAACCCCTAAACCCCTCAACCATAGCTCGAGACAACATTTTACACCCTCAAACCTCGCATCAACTCAAGACACACTAGTTAGGCTCTAGTTTCACTTATTCATTTTACGGGTCGCTACATTGACATTACCCAAACTATTGACTAAACTGGTGAGGGCTATAAGGCTCCACAATCAGTTCATCATCCAGCCTCAAAGTGACAAAACTTGAACGAAGGCCTATAAGAAAATCACTCCAGGAAGTGGACAATTTTCCACTATCATCAATATGCAGCTCTTTTCCTTGTAGCATGATCAGATTGTGGAGGTTATGCACATTAACTTGCTGAAATAACTTACGAGCATCAACGAGGTTAAAATGTTTTGCCATCTTTTCTCCAGAAATTTGCCACATTCGTACACCTCGTTGGGGGCGGGTAACACGGTAGTAGGTCTCAAAATACTCACCTATCCATCCATATACATAATGAATGGGAAGTAGTATGTCGCAAGCACCCAAGTTTGAAGAAGTGGATATATCCCTGAGGCCGCGATAAATGCTTGCAAGGACCAAAACTTCCAAAGAAAATATTTACCCATGAGCCATCAAGCCTGCAACTTTGAAGACACTAGCACAAATACAATCAGTTTTCTTGTTAAGAAGCAAAAACTTGCAAAGCCAACATGCAAGAAAAACCGACAGATAAGTCTCGTCTTTGAATGATTCTTTTACGCCTAACTCGACAAAAGGAGCATTCTCTTCTTCGGTTCGTGGTAAGAAGCTCATGTCAATATTTACAGAAGGATCATGATTCATCCTTTGTTTCTTATGATTCTTAGACGTCCTTGGTGAAGTCTCAACATATTTTATCGGTCCCCTAAATCAGAACTTTGTCCACTCTTGAAAGAAGACTTCGTCGATGACACCTTTGGTAAGTAGGTAGAACGCCAAAAATAATAAGGAGCAGCTTATTCGGAGAAAAGACTTCCTTTTATCATCTACATGTGTCAACTCTTTAGCCGAGGGTATAACTTCATCATAAAAGGAATCATGAATAGGAAGACCTCTAATGGTTCTTGAAGCTTATCGTGACCAAGGACACTAACCTACGGTATGAGTGTCTACGATCGTTGATAATACAGTAACCCAACCAAGGGTTGGGGTCATGTCCCAAGGGATTGGTTTTGAGAATTAATAGAAAAATAAAATTTAGCTCTAATTAGTCGTAGCTAAATACATTAACAATTAAAAACATAGTAAATTGATGCGGGTGACACGAAAGTGTCAAATATCAATTGGGGGTTTGTCACAAGTAGTAGAAACAACTAAAATAACAAGAAAATCAAGTATGGGTAAGAATTCTTGGGGTGTGACCACAATACAAGTTGAGATAAGTAGTTGGGTACATGCTTTTGAAAGGAAATTTGTAAGATAATAGTGACTAGGCTAAGCTTTAAATGGAAATAAGTTTCCTCTCGGGCAACTTATCCCGTTTCAAATGTGTTCCTCTCGGACACCCATTTGCCGCATGAAGACCAGCCTACGCCTTACCCCACTCACTCTCTCGAGCTGAGTATTAGGATATGGGACTAGGGTTCACCCTCTCGGGCTAAACCTCATGTCGACCCACTCCTTAGGACATCAATCTAGTGGTCTTGGTTTCGCGACCTCCCTCTCGGGCAAGCCGAAAATACATGGGTGGCTTTGTATTTTGAACCTACAAACCCTTTAGATTAAACCAAAACCACTAGGTGAAATCACCATTAAACTACATCTAACCTATCAGCAAGCAAGACCTAACAATAATATCAACACATATTTGCTAAATCACACCCTAAGAATGGGGGTTTTTAGCCACACATCAAGAAATAACAAAATACACCTAAAATGATAGTAAAATCAAATGGATATAAGAAATTAAACCTTCATTTAAGCAAAGGAAGAAGAATGGAGAAGACCCACGTCCAACTTGGGGAAGATGAAATCCTTCTTTCTTCAAGTCTCCCCAAAACCCTCTTCAAACTTGAGAGAAAATATCCAAAAAAGTACTATTCTATTCTAAATATTAAAATAAATGTTCGACTCTCTAAAATTAATAATAAGTTTAGTATTTATAGACTTTAAAAAATAGTGCTGGCGGATCATTCGGCGAGGTTAGTCGGAATCGCCGATTAACTCGGCGATTCACCCTTTAGTGTAGTTCGTCGCCGTCTTGCACGAGACTTCAGTATCGTCGTACTCTGTGTCATTGGGCGACATAGTACTGCTTCGCGGATCTATTCGGCGGAACGCCGACTGCTTCTTTCATCGCCTTTTTTATCCTGCTCCTTCAGGGCTTCGCGTACTGGAACAAAGGGCGGAGTGCGTCCCTCTGCGAATCACCAAGTGTGCTTGGAGATGCTCAGGCTTCAGCATCTTCATTCTTTTCAGCCTTTTTATTCCTTTTTGCGCCTAAGTGTCCATGCTTCCACTAAAACTTCAAATACCTGAAACTTAAGAGTTTTCATCAGATATTGAGACAAAATAAGCATTTGAGGACACTATCTATATCAAAATAAAGCCCTAAATGAGTCCAATTTGTGGACTCATCAACACCCAACTTAAACTTTTTCTTGTCGTCAAGCAAACTCAAGTTCAGATCTGTTTATTCACTCTCCATGTATTGCTTGGAAACCCTTTTTTTTTTTTGAATGAATGGTTTCTATTTTGTTTGGCAACACCATGGGTTAGATAGACTTTTTCTTGCACTTCTTGACTTCTCCTTTTCCTTTTCACCACACCCCCAACTTAGGCTTTTAGCCTAAGTTGGCTATTCACTAAATCACAAATTAAGAGGATTATAGGTAATGGGTCAAGTAAGGTCTAGGGTTCATCAAGGTTCTTCCAAAGAAAGGTAAGGCACAAAGGGTGTTCAAAAGAGTTTCATACACTCACGGGTAGGCCACAAAAGAGGTATATGTCAAATTTGGCACACACTCTTTAAAGTTACCTAAGATCATATCAATAGGACACATTTCTAAATCAATCATACTAACAGGGAAAATTCTGGGTTTATTCATGCGTGGTTCAAACTAAGTTGATCACACAAGGCATTGACACTTAAGTCAAACAAGACTACACACTTTCGCTAGTGTGCAACAGTCATTACAAGAGAATCAATTTGATAAATGGTTAATCACAACGAGATGCAAAGAGTTCACACATTGTCTGTGCAACTTCATTTGGCCTCATCGTAGTCGTACATTCATGATCGTTCAATTGTATGCACTATTTAAGTCATCGGTATTGATCGAAACTGAGACTTAAATTCTTTACAAAAGAACAACCACTTTCAACACAAGCGGTAGCGAAAATATTCGAAAAATAATAATAATTTTTCGGAAGGGTCAAAATCATTTTGCAATTAAAAGTAAACGGAGCCGCGAGCTTAAACATCCATAGAAAAGTAGTAATTAACACAATTATAAACAGACAACCCAAATGTATACAAAACACGAATATTCATAACAAGCAAACAAGGTGTACCTCACCTTACCACAAATAAAAAGTATTTTTTCCTTAAATGCAATTAACACAGGATTCGAGATGCAAAATAAAGAAAGACAGAGAGGGAGGTAAAGAGGGGATCATGGCTAAGTAGTCGCCTCATCTGGGCATCAGTGCCCGGGGTGACCACCAGAAGGACCAGCTTCACTGGATCCAACAGCAGGAGTCTTTGCCAAGGAAGCTTGCACAGCAGCGTTTAATTATCATGATTTCTTCAGTTTCAGCTATGTCGTTCGCTTCAACTCCCTAAACCATCTCTTCGTCCGTTTCTTCCTCTGAGTCAAGATCGACTCTCTATTTTGCTCCATCTCCATGTCCAGTGGTGGTCTGAGGCATCTCAGGCACGTCCGGAATCTCTACTGTTCCAAAGATCATGGATATATCGGTGGACTTTAGGTAGTTCACATCCTTCTTCAGCTCTGCAATGACGGCCTTTAAGGCTATTACTTCTTCTGTGGCTCCTTGATCATGCTCACACATTACTATCCTGGCCACTAAAGTATCAATAGTAATGCTTAGTGGTCTCACAACATTTTTGAGGGCACCCTGATTCATGCCTGGAATGGTGCTTTCCATGTTGGCAGTCCGACAATTAGCAGATTGGGCAAGCTGTCCCACTCGGATCAAGTACGCCTGAGTGATCGGCTCACAGGAGGCAATGGCGGCCGTAGGTCTGAGTGGTAATGAAGCAGCTGAGGGACCTGTAGGGTTAGAAGGAGTGGTACTGACATCCGACATACTTGGAGGCCCAGGGGCCGGAGTAAGCGAGATGCCTCTGCAGGTATGGATCTAGTGGCCTCAGCTTCCTTCTGTTTCTTTTCTGCTTGGTCCTTAAGATATTCGGCTTCGATCTTATGGATACTGGTGGAGGCGGTGGCAGCCAATTCCACATCCTTCGTTGCATCTCTAGGCACCTGAGCTCTTTTGCATAATTCAGTGATTAATACCAGGAAAGGGAGAGATGTATGGCTTTGCTTTGCACGCATATGGATCTCAGAGGCAATGATCATCCCGAGATTTATCCTGGTTTTTTCCATGATGCATCTAAGACAAGCTGCTTTAGCATGGCGAAGGATTGATTAATTATGTGATGGCATAACTGTACTACTGATGAATCCGAACCAGTATCATGCAGCTACGTTCGGATTTTTCTTCTCAATCGGAACTCCTTCTGCTAACCATGTCAGATCATTATCATCTGAGACTAGCGGAGCTAACCACTTTTTTATTGCATCTAGCTTATGTGTTCTGATCAAGTACTGACAGTGATCATCAACTTTATCGGACATACCCAAAGCTGTATTGATAGTCTTACTGTCATAGGCTACCTTCCTTCCTCTGACAGCCATGTAGTAAACTGCTTTAAATGATGAGACTAGCCTTTTTTGTTGAGGTACCAATGCATTGTATGCGTTGTAGAACTCTCTAACCCGGCGTGGTATGTAAGAGCTGCGATGTCTTGTGAAGATTTGGAACTTGTGGTGTTTCAAGCAATCCATCACCTCTGGATACCTATCAATAACCCTGTCTATGGAAATTCGTTTCTCCTCAATGATCGTTCTCAGCCCTTCCGCCTTTGATATATTCGTTGATCCATGTTGGGGACCTTGTACTGGAGGTGCCAGCACTAATGCTTGCTCTGGAGCTGGAGGAGTTGGAGTGGTGGATTGACTATTTCTGATACGGTATGGATCATGTACCATTTTGGATCGTAATTCAGCCCTCATTGCTTCTATCTGGTAGTCTTCGTCAGACCCCGCACTCTCGTTGTTATATGTGGGTGGCTCAGCAGTGTATAAGCATGTGCTGTCAGAGCTTCCATCGGATAACTCGAGGGCTTTGCTCTTTCCCTTGCTTTTTGAAAGTGTGGTGGCCTTTCCCCTAGGTGGAGGTGCATTTTCACTGATCACAATTCCTTTCTCCCTTTCTCTGGTCGATTGTTTGGCCATATCTGTAAAACGTTAGAGAAAATAGTTAGCAATTACATTGTAGCATAAAATTTTAGACAGACTCGCCGATCTACTCGGCGAATCGCCAAACCTCTATGGCGATCATGCAGATGTCCTTCAAAGGTTACAGAGCCCACAACACTCAAGATATGAAATTAAGGATGATTCAGGGCTGGTAGGCGAACCGCCGAGTGATTCGGCGAACTCAACTCAGCTCGCCGATTTACTTAACATGCCTGAGATTTAACTCACTTCTCAAATCGATCGTACAAACCCTAAAAACAAAATTAAACTATGTATCAATGAAATTCAGCCCAGACCCACAGCACCCAATCATGGTCAACACCCATTATGCATAGCTCACCATATTTAGTTTTAAGGTTTCGAACAGTAAAAACAATTAGGCCCCAAATTACAAATCAGAAGCAGGCACTCGAAAATTTCTACTCATATCAGAGAGATCTAACACGCATTAATGGACACCTAGAATGCAGATGAGGCTGAACTCTTCAGAAGCGAACGAGAGTTTTTCAGAAACTAACCTTTTTGTTGAGTAAACAAAATTGTAATGCTAGGAGGCAACGAAAATCCGAGTTCCAAACGCTATTCCGTGACTAAAGTACTAATTTAAGGTGAGAAAATGTAAATTACTACCTTGCTGCGAAGTTATGGAGTTGGAAAGTGAGAGAGAATGAAGAAGTGTGACTATTGGCCATATACTTTGTTCAATTTGTGTCTGTTTGGCGACGTTAGTCGCACTCGCCAACCTACTCGGCGATTCGCTGAGTGATCATTTATCCCTCCATTTCTGTAAAGCATCAATTTCTTGGGGATCACGTAGGCGGTCTGGTTCGATATCACCGAATTATGTTAGCGATACGCCGCCTATTTTTCGGACCCGCTGAGTTTTACAGGCTCCGCATAGCACTAACATTGAGCCAAATGGCGGATCCAGTCAGGTTCGCTGACCTACTTGGCGGTTCGCGAAATGGACTTCTGCTCGCCAATCTTCACTTTTCTACAATTCCTTCACTTTAACCTGCAGCATCAACGCACCATTATTCATAAAAGCAAAAACCTAGTCATTTACAACCTTGGATTGCCTCCCAAGAAGCGCCTTATTTACCGTTGTGGTACGACGCAAGTCATCGCTCAAGTTTCTTTATTGGGGTTGGCCATGTCCTCATTAGGCAACCACCCATCTCTCTGCGGATGGAGTTGAGGCAAAGCATGGCTCATCAGGTCCTCGAGCAGTTGGATAGCCTTGGAATGAGACCACATAATTCGTTTCATTCCTCCGATGTCTTCTTTCAATCCCTCCAGCTCTCTGTCTTACTCGGTCACCTTGCGAAGAATTATTGAGAGCATTCCCTCGATGCGTTTGATCTCTTTGTTCTCATTATTTCTTCTATTATGAGGGGGGATGTATTTATCCTTCCTTTTGCACTGAGCTTCGACCGTCACCATCTTTCTTTTCAGCTCATTCATTTAAGTCATCAGTGTGGTCATCAAGGAATCCTTCTCAACTTCCCGGCTAATTTTAGCCATATTGTCAAGCAGTTGGACTGCTATTGTATACGGTTGTTTTAACATCCCGCCAGGAAGGAGTTTGTCAACCAACATCTTGTTTTCGGGGCCAAGACTTCGGTAGAAGCAATCCAGGAGGATCTTACCGGGGATTCCATGAGTGGTGCATTGAGTTAGCAGTTCATTGAATCTTGCCCATGTCTCATGGATCCTTTCACCTTCCAATTGCTTGAAGGTGAAGATAAGATCGCGGAACATCATTACCTCTAATGGAGGAAACTCCATTAGCTCCTGAATACTGCTCGCCAGGCTTACTTACCCTTTTTGGATGCAGACAAACCAACGAAACAAAACTAAATATTAAGTTAGTGACACTACAACTAAGAAGAACAAATATTCTACTAATCTAAGAATTCTCAAATAACATCACTCCCCTGCAGCGGCGCTAGTTTTGATACTTATCGTGACCAATGACACTAACCTATGGTAAGAGTGTCTACGATCGTCGATAATACAGTAACCCAACCAAGGGTTGGGGTCGTGTTCCAAGGGAGTGGTTTTGAGAATTAATAGAAAAATAAAATTTAGCTCTAATTAGTCGTAGCTAAAGACATTAACGATTAAAAACATAGTAAATTGACGGGGGTGACACGAAAGTGTCAAATATCAATTGGGGGTTTTGTCACAAGTAGTAGAAATAACTAAAATAACAAGAAAATCAAGTATCGGTAAGAATTCTTGGGGTGTGACCGCAATACAAGTTGAGATAAGTAGTTGGGTACATGCTTTTGAAAGGAAATTTGTAAGATAATAGTGACTAGGCTAAGCTTTAAATGGAAATAAATTCCCTCTCGGGCAACTTACCCCGTTTCAAATGCGTTCCTCTCGGACACCCATTTGCCGCATGAAGACCAGCCTACGCCTTACCTCACTCACTCTCTCGAGCTGAGTGTTAGGATATGGAACTAGGGCTCACCCTCTCGGGCTAAACCTCATGTCGACCCACTCCTTAGGACATCAGACTAGTATTCTTGGTTTCGCGACCTCCCTCTCGGGCAAGCCGAAAACACATGGGTGGCTTTGTATTTGCAACTACAAATCCTTTAGATTAAACCACAACCACTATGTGAAATCACCATTAAACTACATCTAGCCTATCAGCAAGCAAGACCCAACAATAATATCAACACATATTTGCTAAATCACACCCCAAGAATGGGGGGGTTTTAGCCACACATCAAGAAATAACAAAATACACCTAAAATGATAGTAAAATTAAATGAGTATAAGAAATTAAACCTTAATTTAAGCAAAGGAAGAAGAATGGAGAAGACCCACTTCCAACTTGGGGAAGATGAAATCCTTCTTTCTTCAAGTCTCCCCAAAACCCTCTTCAAACTTGAGAGAAAATATCCAAAAAAGTACTATTCTATTCTGAATATTAAAATAAATGTTCGACTCTCTAAAATTAATAATAAGTTTAGTATTTATAGACTTCAGAAAATAGTGCTGGCGGATCATTCAGCGAGGTTATTCGGAATCGCCGATTAACTCGGCGATTCACCCTTTAGTGTAGTTCGTTGCCGTCTTGCACGATCCTTCAGCATCGTCGTGCTCTGTGTCATTGGGCGACATAGTACTGCTTCGCGGATCTATTCGGCGGAACGCCGACTGCTTCTTTCATCGCCTTTTTGATCCTGCTCCTTCAGGGCTTCGCGTACTGGAACAAAGGGCGGAGTGTGTCCCTTCTGCGAATCGCCAAGTGTGCTTGGCGATGCTCAGGCTTCAGCATCTTCGTTCTTTTCAGCCTTTTTGTTCCTTTTTGCGCCTAAGTGTCCATGCTTCCATTAAAACTTTAAATACTTGAAACTTAAGAGTTTTCATCAGATATTGAGACAAAATAAGTATTTGAGGACACTATCTCTATCAAAATAAAGCCCTAAATGAGTCCAATTTGTGGACTCATCAGTTCTCAAATCCCATAAAGAAATAGATAACTCTCCGACGAAGGTAGAAACTGTATTGGTGAATGGATGACAATTCTCGCAAAAGGCTTGGAGAACATTTTCATAATGGTCATGTGTGAACATTGAAACAAAAATACCATCATAAGTCTTGATGTTGTCCAAAGTCTCCTTGTAGTGGGTAAGCATATCTTCTACCCACTCCCAATAGCCAGACGTATAGCGAACCTCACCAAACCCGAAAGGAGGAACACGCCAACTGCTAAGATTTTCATCACGACGAGAAGGGATGGTTGTTGACACCCAATTTTGGACCTCCACAATATAAATTAATCATCGTGCTTCTTAAATTTCAAATGATTTGAAATAATTGACTTTATAAAATTTTAAATACTTTTCAAGTAATTTTAAGTAATTTTGTCATTTTTATAATTTTAAATTTTTTTAATACAATTTATATATTCTATATAATTTTGTATATATTTATTATATTAATATTTGAAAATCGTCTCAAAAAGATTTTAGTTTTACTTAAATATTTGGTTAATTAGTTTAGCTAATTTATAGTTTATATTTTTGAGTTAATTAGTTTATAATTAAATTATTTATTTTATTTCGTTAAGATTAAGAAGCTTGTTAATTAATTAACATTAATTCGTCTTGTTTAAATTTTAGTCAAACTCTCTAAATAAATTAAACTCAATTTGGCTATTCTTAAACTCCAAGATCTAACCCATCTTTGACCTCCAACTTAACTCAATTTTGAGACCAAAATTTTGGGCCTTTTTACAAATTTCCAGCCGCCCACCTTAACCCCAAAACCCAGGCCCAATACTTCCTCCAAACTTCAGCCCAACAATACGTACATCAATACCAAAACCAGACGACCACGACTTTGTTCTTCTTCCTCGCGAGACCCAAACCCAATTTTCAGTCAGCCCGATACCTCAAATACAAAGAAACCCAACCCACCAACATACATAGAAGCACCATACGCGACCCTACTACCCCAATCTGGTCTTCTTCACGCGAAATCGTCCAGCAAACCCGGCGAGAAATCAGCGTTAAAATGCAAACCCGTCGCATCAACATCAGCAGCAACGCCAACAGTACTCGCCCATACGCAAGAATCAACCTTTTCCCTGATTTTGAGCAAGGATTTGAGGATCTTGGTACAAATTTTGAATTTCAAATTCATTCAAAATCTGCTTGTTTCCCCTCCTAATTGATTCCATTCTCCCCTCTATATAAACCCATATCCAGTCCTCAATTGGGGGAGGACGAAAAAATACAAGTAAAAAGTAAAAATCAAGGCAAAAATAGCATGGTTGTGAACCAGTCGATTTATTTTTAGATCCTCTTTTTTGGAAGCTTTTGCCGGAATCCATTGAAGCTCCGTCGGAGAAGTGGAAGTTGCCTGCTCTCTTTCTCGTCATCTCGGATTCGCTGCTCTATAAGAGGTAATATACTCGCCTTATAAATTTCTATTTTTTTTTGGATAGTAATCCATTCTAGTTTCTGTATAAGGTATCTTCATGTCAAAATGGTTATTGTATTTAATTGTCACTGTTGCATTTTGAATGAGGTTACATGATTAATTTGTGTGTTCCTAAAGTTATATTCAAATTATTTTATGTGTCTAATCCTGTCCTATTTTTTGTGTTAAATAGCTTACAATTTTAGTCTCGTTTGAGTTCCTACATGTTCGGTTCCAAGTAAGGTATATTTAGCCTAAGTTTGATGAGCATTTTGGTTTCCAATCTGATTGCTTTCTTCATGAAGTGTGTTTGCTAAGACCTCAATGACGTATAATTTCTTTGTTTTTAGTGAAGTTTACTCTTATCCCATGCCTAAATTCTCTGAATATGGTTAAGATTCAGTAGTGTTACTTTCGTTTTTATTTTAGATACAAATCCGTAATGACCTGGCTCGGCCTTCTAAGCATCTCATATCAACATCTCTTGTTGCATGTACTAGTAAAATTCTCATGGTAAATGCTTTAGTTTTCAAGAGTATATTTTCTTTGTAGTAATTTAAGTTTACAATGTGCACTTATTAAACCTCTGTTAGTCTTAGGTATGAGATTTGTTTATTTCATTTTTCGGTTCGCCTTAGTTTCGTTATTTGAAGATTTTGGGTGAATGATGTTGTAAAGAATGTCTTGTTGAGTTCATCTTAATTAGCAAAGTTATGTAGTAATATGTTTTGATACTTAAGATTCTGTCATGATAGTTTGGGTTAGGAAAGAGTTAAGATTTTTATGGACACATGATTGAACCCTTCATTTGAGTTGTTGCCTTTTTCAGAAAAATGATTTGCACCAGTAGATTCTAAGTGAGTCTTATTATGATGAATATTCTTTCAATACAATATTGGTGTGTCTTTGTTGGTATTTCATTTAAAAATTTAATTTAATTATGGTTAGAATTTTGTACCAAGTTTGCAACAAAGGTTTTGTCATCTTAGTCATAGCATATATATAATCTGGAATTCATTCTTCTGCCCTCATATGTTTGCATTTTCAAATTTTGAGTTGTTGTGACTTTCTTCCTTATCCTAATCTTTATCATTTTTTATTGCATGAACTCACTCCATCCGAGTCTACTTTGGACTCCCCTCCTTACAATTTCGAGTATCGAGTCAGCCATAGGTATCTGAGGGTGTAAGGGAAGCAGAATACAGGTCTCGAAAAGCAGAAAAATGGGTTATATACATCCGATATACACTGATATACAACTAAAGTATACAAAAATGGGAATTTGGTAAAATCCCAAATATTGCAGCGAAATTGGCTCAAAAAGGGGGCTCAAGATCATTTCTCCTTTACCTTAAAGGTGTTTAATTGTCTTTATTTATTGTTTGTTTTTTTATCATTAACTCTAACTTTAGAATTGTTAATTAACTTAATTAGATTCCCCAAAATATGAGTTATTTTTTTTGTGTTGGTTTACTTTTAATACATTTCATTTTTTTGTTCATTTATTTTATTAATCAAGTATATTGGTCAAAATTGTATATCTTTAATTGAGTTAAATCTTTTTTTGTTCTTAAAAAGATTTATTCTTTAATGCTTCTTCACTTAATCACATTTGTTTTTAAAATGTTTTTCCTTTACTTAGTCATTTCCTCAAAAAGGGGTTAGTTAAAACTTTTTATTTATTCTCCAATTAATTTAAAATAGTTTTCATGTTTTAATGAATCAAATTGATTCAATTTTTTATTAAAATGATTCAAATAACTTCTAATGAATCTGATTTTTGTCAAAATCCTAATCGTAATGCATTTTAATTCAAATGTTTCATTTTAGGTTCTTTTGTCTAAAAAATAAAATAAAAATAAAAATGTGTCATTTAATTAATTATTTTCTCAAAGTTAATCAAATATTGTAAATTATTATTTTTATAATCTTTTTCCAAAAAATAGTCAAAATATATTTTAACCAAGTCGTAGGATAACCGCGTGTTAGCGGGCGTTTCAAATACCTTAAAAACCTTCTTGAAGCGTAAATAAGAACCGCTTACCCATTTTCTCTAAATATATAAATACTTAATTTGTTAAAATCTTTTTAAATTAATTTTTTCTTAATTTCTTTAAAAAGGTAAGTGGCGACTCTTTTCTAAGTATTTTTCTCAAATGTTTTGTAATTAGAACATTTCAAAAAGTAATTTTTTAAAGATAGTTAATTACGGCATAACAATGGTAACATCAACATTTTGATGAGTAGAAGACTTCAAGAGGAGAACTTTTTCAGTTGTGACATTACCGGAGAAATTGTCCATGACGTCCTTCGTTTCTATTGACGACCACTCTGGGAGATGATGAGAAGTGTCCAGCATCTGTCTAACAAGTGGGAAGGCGCCGATCACCGGAGGATGAACTTTCAAGGTGAGAACTTTGGTGTGTGAATGTTGCTTGTTCTCCATGATCTCAAGGCAAGGGTATGGTGCATCTCGGTCACTAAAGTCCATTGTCGCTGCTAGAAATCAATATTGCACAACGTAGCTCTGAAAAAAAGGAGGTTACATTGGCGAAAACATAATTGGAGTAATCAAAAGACAAAAGGATTTGACCATCAGAAACGAGTTCAACCTTGAAAATTAAAACTGTAGCAATTGAAGAGGAATTTAACTACAAATATTTTATATGTCGTAGTTCCATGTTTCTTGATTCGAAAAATTAAACGGCTTGCAATTTCAATTCTTCTACAATTAGAAATGAATTTTACACTACGGACGCGCAAATTTGTCAATCAGAAACGGGTTCAATCTTGAAGATTAAAACTGTAGCAATTGAAGAGGAATTTGGCTACAAATATTTTATATGTCGTATTGCCATGTTTTTCGTTGCAGAAAAATCAAACGGCTTACGATTTTGATTTTTCTACAATTAGAAATAAATTTTACATTACGGACGTGCAAATCTGTCAATCAGAAACATGTTAAAACTTGAACATCAAAACTATAGCAATTGAAGAGGAATTTGGTTACAAATATTTTATATGTCGTAGTTCCATGTTGCTAGTTTTGGAAAACTCAAACAGCTTGCTATTTCGATTTTTCTACAATCAGATATAAATTTTACCCTACGGACGCACAATTTTGACAATCAGAAGGTTCAACATTGAGGATAAAAATTGTAGCAATGGAATAGAATTTTGGCTGCAAATTTTTTTCTATGTTATAGCCCCGTGTTGCTAGTTTTGAAAAAATCAAACGGCTTGCGATTTTGATTTTTCTACAATTAGATATGAATTTGACACTACAGACCCGCAAAGCTGAACCATCAAAATGGGTTACTGCTAAACAAGATTCTAAGTTACCTGAGAAAGTAGCAAGAGTACTTTTGCTTGAAGTTTTTGAGATATGATGGAGGTTACGTCTCTTGATTTGATAAAAAACAAGCGACGCCGCAACTGAACATTAAATATAGTCGGATAACTTGTTTTTTGCAGCGTCTAAAAATTTTGTGTGATGAAATTCTTTATGCATTGGAGAGGATTATATAGTGATTCTTGTGAAAGATATATAATCTTTCCACAAGGCATAATAAGGTGAATTTGGAGAAGAAAATTTGATTTGGGTTGAGATATTCACTGTCCATTTTGAAGCCACACCAATATGGAATGATGAACAAAGATTTAAGGAAAGAAAAATATATTCATTGACTTGGATACCAAAGGAAAGTTAATATTCTTTTTTATTTAATTCAAAATCCAATCAATCTTCTTGGTTTTTCTTACACCTTGCAAGGAAGATCACACGGAAAAATAATGTTACTACTCACTAGACAATCTATTTGAAATCAATATAGAGGGTCTGCGTGGTTGTCGATCAAGAATGTTTTTAAAAAAAAATTGAGATCACTATAAACAAATCATTTGTAGTGACCTAATTAGAATGAGACGACAAGAAACAAATACTCTTGAAGTCTCAACAATGCATTCATGAAGACTTCAACTCTCGTCGTCAAATTCGGCAAGCCTACACGTTGACAAGTCTAAAAAAATATATTCATTAGTACTTCAAGTCTCGTCGCCAAACTTCGGCAAGCCTACATGTCGACAAGTCTCGAAGTAAGGGGCATTTGTAGACACATAAATTTTATTGGATTAAATTCATACGAAATTTGATTTAAATCCATGCTCATTTGGGCTGAATGATTAATTTGGACTTTACAAATAAATAAAGTCATTTTATTAAATTCAAATCCAAGGTCCATTTCACCTTGAAGCCCAAACTCATGTCACGTGTCACAGTGACTAGGCATCCAAGACCAATAAGGCAGCCCCACGTATCCAAATGAGGTGGTAGTCCCAGTCAAATACAAGAACCAATCACAGTCCACCAAGTGTCAAAATGACATCCTTTGGTCAATCACAAGCAACCTTGTCCACTTCCTACAACTATAAATATGGGATGGACATGACATTCAAGAGGCATCAAGAAAACTCTTCAACAAGCATTCTGCAATTGGAGAAAGCTACAACACCAGCTACATAGCTCTTCGAAGGAGTGGTCAATGGAGTTCTTTCCGGAGATCGACTTGCAACAACGAAGTGCTTCCCGACGTTCTCAGAGATCAAATACATCTCAAGGAGGTATACATCATCCTACTTTCGAGAAAAATGATATTGAAGGCCCTCGAATCACGGAGAATCTTAGGAGAGAAGAATCAATAGAACAACATAATTGTACTCACAAAGATTCATTAATAAAAAATCACATTTTCTTTTATTTATTTTGCTTGCAGTTAATTTTCAGCGCTTACGAAAATTTATTGCGAACAGTCGAATTTTTAAATCTACAACCCAAATCAAATTAATAAAACTTAGATTTTTTAACCTCTGGTTTTATTGGGTTTTCAGATTTTTTTCTAGATTTTTCCGATAAAGTATTCATACAAACATATAATTAACTTGTGATTCAAATATTTCTTTAGTCCTATCTAAATACAACTATATAAGGTGATTCTTAAGAAAATAACACAAAATACGAGATGAGCGATGACACAAAAGTATTCAACAAAACAATAATAATGTAATTGCATAAAATAAATATTACAAATTAATAAGTCATAATGAAAATAATCATAATTTAAAAGTATTAAATCATGCTAAAATAAGTCTAATAAATATTAATTACTACCTTAATAATAAAAGAAATTAAAATTAGGTTATGTATTTTAATTGTCTAAACTAATGTAGACTAAAGAACAAATATTAAACATTATTGTCATTCTTTATACTTAATAGGTTTTTTTGTTTTGAGGTTTATTACAATTACTAACATCTATGGACTATAACATTTATTGGACCATTCAAAATTCTAAGTTTCAAACTTGAATTAATATGTTAAAAGTTAAAAACTATGAAAAAGTATAAGGAATATTTAGAAATTATAATAAAGTAATATTTTTATGTAGAAATAAAATTTTAAATTTATATATATAATGTCGGGTTAGTTTGGTCTCGACCCTCGGGTTTATTTCTTTAAATTAAAACCAAACCAACTTAATTATAGTTGGGTTTTTTTTTCCAATATCAAATCAAGTCAAGTCAAATCAAACAACTAGTTATATTATTTTTTTCTAACTTGACTCAATTTACGATTTGATTCGATTTTTACAACCCTACATATGACAGAATAAGGAAATACAAATGCTAAGTTAATTCTTAACTAACATATAAGTAGAGGTGTTCATGGTTCGGTTTGGATCGGTTATTAGTTAAAACCAAAATCAAACCAATTTAAATCGGTTTTTAAATTTCTAAAACCAAACCAAACCAAATCAAAAAAATAACCGTCGGTTTGGTTATCATCGGTTTGGTTAGGTTTTTTATCGGGTTTTTTCGGTTCGAAAGTAATAAGTTTTTTGAGGACATATGCATCTCGATAGACACAAACACTTAGTACATGAATAATTCACAAATAAACTATTACACGAACCAAGTGAATCATCCAATGTACCAAGTTTCAGAAACTAAAAAAACTCATTGTCAATAACATAAAGTTGGTTCAATATTCTGGAGATCTCAACATCTTATCAATAGATTTTTCAATAATATTACACCTTAAAATATTGAGAAATTACTTCTAAAAAAACCAATATTTCATAGTCAGAACTAATCAATTACCATCTTCTGTAGCTTGAGCTTCAAATTATTTAATGTTGTGTTAGAAAATTTTATAAAGAGCATAGAAAGTGTGACCTTTAAAGTAATGAATATTCAGGGATTTAGACTTAAGGTTATAATAGTTGGGCTAAAATTTAAGTGTTGGGCTTCAGAAAATAGTAAATTAAAGACTTAAGTTAATTAAAATTTATCAAAATACTAAAATTTTATTTATAAATAATTATAAAATTTATATATATAGCTTCTCGGTTCGGTTTGGTTATTTTTGCGGTTAATTTTTAGTAAAACCAAAACCAAACCAAATAATATCGGTTTTTCAAAATATAAAACCAAACCTAACCAAATCAAACCAAATATCCATTTTTTTAATCGGTTTGGTTCGGATTGCGGTTCGATTTGGTTGTATAACCATAACCATAAACAGCCCTACATATAAGTTATTCTCAAGAACTCAATTAACATAAACTCACGCCTCAAGTGCTAATGTCATAATTACAGAAATTGAACAACTTACTTCGAACTTTAACTCTTTTTAAAAAAAAAAAACACAACAAGGTAAAATAAAGGGTGTGTTTGGTATTTTCCAATTTTTCTATGTTTGGTTGACTTAAATGATTTGGAAAATGTTTTTCAAATCAACTCATTTTCCTCAAATTTAAGGAAAATAATTCTCTTTCAAAAATTAAGGAACACATTTCCAAAACTCTACCTCGTCTTTCATTTTTTTTTCTTACCCTACCCCGTACCCGATCTTTCCAATCCAAAAAAAAAAATTAATTTTCTTATTTTTAAAATTTCAAATATATTTTTACCCCTACTCCCAAACCAACCCCCTACCCAAAAACCAGCCCCCCTCCCCCAAACAAAAAAAATAAAATTTAGAAATTATTTCTGAAATATATTTCAAATTTTAAGATTTTTTTTACCTCACCCAACCCCTACCCCCCTCCCCCTCCCTCGCCTCCACACAAAAAATGTTTTTACTACATCCTATACCCTAACCATCCCCCGCCCTCCCCGGTCAATTTTATTTATAAATATTATTTTTTTAAAATATTTTAAATTTACCCACCCCACCCAGGCCATTCCCGTCAATTTTTAAAAAAAATATTTTTTTTGGAAAACTTTTCAAATTTTCATTTTTTCCCCGACCCCACCCACCCCAAGGCCACACTCATAAAAAATTATTAAAATACAAAAGTGTTTTTGGAAAATATTTCAATTTAAATTTTTTTATCTCACCCCGACCCCTATCCCATCTCCTCCTCCAGCCGCCACCCCCACCATCACCACACCCCGTTAACTTTTTTTTATAAAAAAATTGTATTTAAAAAATATTTTCCTAGGTCAGGTCCTGGGTCGAAAGTTTGGGTTAGATCTCATGGTCGAATTATGAAACGGTCATCTGTGTTCAGGGGCGGATCTAGCTGTTTAGGTGGGGGTGCCACGGCACCCAGTGGCCTTGATTAAAACTTTGTATATATATGTATAAGTATAACATATTCAATACATATATTACATTTGCCACCCAATGAATAATCAATCGAATGGTTCAGCTGGTGAAGGGCGTAAATCTCAATGTGTGGGTGGAGAGTTCAAACCTCCATGAGGGCACTATTATTTTTATCCTTTGCGCTCTTCCTTTTTTTTCCCCTCTTTTTTTGTTTTGTCTTTGTTTCAGTTTCTTGCCCTCTTCAATTAGTTCCTTTATTTGCTAGTCGTTACTTATTTATCTATCTTTAATTGATATGTATATTGCGTGAAATTCTATATTAATTACAGATTAATATTAAATTTTACAAGTCACATAAATATTAATAAAAATATATTTAAATAATATTTTTTAAAATTATTTATTTGAAATGATGGATATTATTATGTTAAAGCTTTTGAATTTAAAAGTTCTTTTAATCTTTAACGTCACATTAAGTGGAGATGACTGGATTGAAGCTATAATTTTTATTTTTTCTCAACTATATGGTATTAGAATGTAGATGACCTATACAAATTTGAATTTTTGAGGTGAAAAAAATCTCTTGTTTTCACAAAGTTACAGAAAATAAGGTCTCTTATTCCTAAAAAAAAAATCAAAAAACAAATTATTTAGGTGTATATCTTTAAAATTAGAATATTTAAAAGGAAAAAAAACATTACTAAATATGTATATTTGATCAATTTATTTATAGAAATCGTAAAAATTAAATAACCCGAATCATAACCTAAAATTGAAGGAACCGACCCGTTTACCATTTAGATGATATGGCACCCCTATCCTCCGAATCCTAGATCCACCTTTGTCTGTGTTTTGTCCTAATTCGGGTGTCAGGATCAGGTCCTTGATCAGTTATATTGGGGTTGATTTTTGGATCAGAAATTATTTTCCTAAAGAGTATTTTCAAATCTCAAGCCAAAATTAAAAGATATTTTCTAGAAATATTTTTCATTCACCAACCAAAATTAAAAAATATTTTCTAACAAATATTTTCTACTCTCCAACCAAACATTAGAAAATAAATTAGAAATTTACTTATTTTTCAAAAAAACATTTTCCTTCACACTGTTAGAATTTACACAAACAGCCAAGTAGGTTAAGATTAGCACTTCATTATTCTTTCAAAAGATAATTAGCTAAGTTAGAAAACCATATTGGAGTTAAATTTTATGTTAATCTGATTTTTGAAAGGGAAAGAGGGTGCTACTTCTGTCTAAGTTCTCACTGAAAATAACTATCACTTAGCAAGGGGTGGATTTAGGAGGGGGTGAGGGTGTTCACCCGATCCCTTGACAAAAAGTTACAATATATAAATAAGGTATTTTTAAAAAAATTACTATATATATAATAAAAAAATCCCATAAACACCAGATTAGAGGCCGACTCAATCATTTTTGGATTTAAAATTCACCTTGAGGTTCCAAATTTAAATCTCCGACATTATATTTTTATTTCTGAAATCCCTTAATAAAAATTATAAATCCGCAACTACATCTAGCTATATTCAAAGAAGTTGATTCACAAAGAATGTGCATAAAATTTTGGAACAACATACTTGAACTTAAAGACTAATGTTTAAAAAATGAAAGTCGGCTGC